>JNFV01000001.1:0-140051 GCA_002564235.1 Saccharomycopsis fodiens
AGAATATAAGTAGCGCTTGCATGACGTTGACGCGGCCCCTACTGCGGTTCATCAACTGGCTCATGATACCATTTGAGCAGTGTACATTAAGGACTAGCTGTGTCCGTTGAAGTCCAAAATCATGTTGCACTTTCAATACTCAAGCCAATCAGATAGATACGTTCTTCAACTGCTTCCACATTGACGAACAAAAAAAAAAATCCATTTGCAAGTGCATAAACCTCCATACTCGGCGATTCAGGCAGGCTATTCGGCCACAGCTTGATTGAAATGTTCGCCCGAGCTCATAGCGTATAAAGAATTGGCTTGTGCAACATGAATTTGTGAACACTTGGCTCCAACGCAACTTTATTATCATATATTCTTCCTAGTTGCACCACGTAGTGGAATCTGATCTCTTCAAGTTCGATGTAACCACACGTAGAGACTCCAATGAAGCTGGCATAACCACCAAGCGCTTCTCTGAACGAGCTTGCATGGTATAGAGTCGATCTCGGAGTGATTCCGTCGGCTAATACCTCCTTAATGTCTTGCTCGAGACCAATACCCGAAGAGTTGAAGAAATGCAAGCGCACTGCTTTCATGTAGTCGCGTGCCATCTGAGCTTCAAGAATCTCTCCTTCTTCTCCTTTCTTCAATGTTGATCTGCCAGATTGACTCAGCTTGATGGTATATTGGCTTGGGTGAAAGAAGTCACGGGCGTGCTTCGCTGTCTCCTTTCTCCAAAGCTGGGGGTCGACAGAGGTGCCCCACAAACCTTCAAGAACGGGACCAACACTATATCTCGCGCTCTGAACATTCTTTGAGCCAAGAAAAGCTTTCTCTGAACTCTCGGAGCTCCCCCAGATGCCATGCACTTTCCATGAGCCATTGCCAAGAATATATGACTTCACGAAGCTGTACCCTTCGTGGCTCCAACCTGGATTGCGTTCAATAGTGTATTTCGGGGTATAGTGTCTCAAAGCTTCAATGAATGAGTGCCTTCAAGTTCGCTACTCTTTCGCACGAATATTTGAGCTTCATCAAAAACCGTTTGAGGTGCAAGTTGCTGCTGTGAATTTTACGGACGACAATGCCAACAGAAATCTGGTGGTCTGAAAAGCGCATGGCCATGTCGAAGAAAAACCGCAGCTTGTTAACCTGCCCAAATTCGTCAGTGGGAATCAAATACTGCTCTAGGGGCTTCTCCTAAGATGGAACGCCAGATATCGTACGGGTGGCTTCCGAAAACGCCAGCTTCAACTTTCTAGCTCTCTCAAGTTCTGCAAGAATTTCATTGATTACTATGGGGCTCTCTATCGTATGTTTTGACATCCCAGACGTAGAGGCTCCCACCGACGAAACCCCTTCATGGAGCGGACTGACGGCCGATGGGGGAGCATCTGCTGTCAACGCTGGGGCGGAGCAGACTGGTTTTGAAGATGGCGCCGTGTTTTGAGAAACCGCTGGAGCAACCACTTGATGCTGCTGTTGCTGTTGCTGTTGCTGTTGCTGTTGCTGTTGCTGTTGCTGACAAAGGATTTGGCTCTCTCTGAGCCGTTTGTACATGAGCAACTCTCTTGCAAAGAAACATGCTGCCACCACGAGGGCCGGATACTGACGTAGACAATGTAGAAGAGCCACAGCGGGCCAAAACAAAGTCGCAACCTCTATCTCTGCTAAGCTCTCGTTGAGCAGAGCTCTAGACAGTAGACGGTGCGTTCCAGGTTCCTGTTATCCGTGACACCATCAAGGCTCAGAACTTCGTTGCTCACCCGGAGCATGTTTCAAAGGCAACCATCTTCCTTTACAACTCATTGTTTGACGAGATTGTTCGGGCAAAGGATTTGTACTACAAAAACTTGTGCAACGCTGGGGTCAAGGTGACTTACTCTCAGGACTTGATTGGCGGCCACGTTACCCAGGCCATTCTTGGTGCCCGGGCCCGCCTATACCTTCATCAAAAACACCTTCCACGGAAAAGTCGCCAACTCCTGCAAAAAGTCTACTCACTTCTCCAATGCCTTGACTCCGGGTGGACTCACTGGAATGGGTGAGATCATTTCTTCTGGATTGCTCACCATCTTGGGCAAGCCTGTTGGTCCATACGACTTTATTTTTTAACGGTTTATCATCTTGATCACGTTTTTTTTATCACTAACGACCTCTTGTTCTCTCATCTTCTGTAGCTTGGTGTAGCACTTTCTTGGATAAAACCGCCTGCTCCGTTAAGAAGAAAACGGGTAACCGCCGGACCAATGGAGCCAGAGTCAAAGGTGGTAGGAGAAATCAGATTAGAGTTCTTTGATGAGAACAAGGCCCTTCAGAGATCCAATCTCTTTGGCAACAGATCACATGGGAATTGTGAAGCATTCGGCCTTTTGCGTCCAAATTTATTTATATTGTTCCACGTGGGATCCTGCACTCTGCTTAGTCAGCAGGCGTTGCACGGGCATAAGGCTCGAAGCGGCGATTCTGTAGCTTCTTGTTCAAATCGTGCGGGGTCTCAATCATTAGCAGTGCAATTCGAAATGATGGTTGTATCATTGTGACCAGAGTGGTACGCCAGGAATGCATGGGCAGTCTTCCGCCACCCGTCTTCATAGACGCGGAATATCACGCACTCGATTGGCAAATGCAGCTCCAAACTATAATCTCATCGCCGATCGAAGAGCAGTCACCAGGAAGTGGCCGACAAGTGCCCATCTACTAGACACTCATGGGATCTACATTCAGAGACGAGGCTAGTCATTGCTACTCCTTGATCATATCATTCGGCTGGCTCACCCACCTTAATTAACCTTATCGTGCATGTGCCGGGATTGCTTCCCCTCTTAGTGACTTCCTTTTAAGTTGGCGGACGCCCGATATTTTTGACCCACATTGGCGCACCAACTGTGACACATTCATTATGGAGCCCATTGAGCAGATATACGCCGATTTCAAGCAGCACTGGGTTGCAGTGGTCCTCACATTGCTATGCCTCTACTTCGGCATTGACACGTTACGGCTCAAGGTGAAGGCTGCCCGATTGGGATGTGTGGAGATGGTGAACCACGACGACCAGATCTTGGGCTTCAAGCGGTTCTTCGAGTGCTTGAAGATGAGAAAACAAGGTGAGATGATCGACTACACCGACGACCGGTTCACCGAGTACGACCAGGGCACGATGCAGTACCGCATTCTTGGGATCCGGATGTACAGCACCCGGGACCCCGAGAACATTAAGGCGATATTGGCCACCCAGTTCAACGACTTTGTGCTCGGAGGCCGTTCGGACCACTTTGCCCCGCTTCTTGGTCCGGGAATTTTCACGTTGGACGGGGCCGGATGGAAGCACAGCAGAGCCTTGCTTCGGCCGCAATTTTCGATGGAGCAGATCGGCCATGTTGAGCTGGTCGAGCCGCACTTGCAGAAAGTGTTTGAGCACATCAGGCGCACCGAGGGCAAACAGTTTGATATCCAGAAACTCTTCTTCAAGTTGACGATGGATTCGGCGACCGAGTTCTTGTTTGGCGAGTCCGTTGGGTCGCTTGACGAAGGATTACCGGGCAAGGGCAGTCCCGATTTTGAAGGTAAGGTTGGATTCTCAGATGCGTTTGACGACAGTGAGCGGTTCTTGGTTAACCGATCGATGGGGCAGAGCTTGTACTTTTTGATCGACCTGTTTGCGTTCAGAAGAAACTGCGCGCATGTGCACAAGTTTGCAGACTACTATGTCAAGTTGGCACTAGCAGCGTCGCCTGAGGAGTTGGCAGAGAAAGACAAGTTGGGATACATCTTTTTGTATGAGCTCGTGAAGGAGACAAGAGATCCTGTCGAGATTCGGAACCAGTTGTTGAACATCTTGGTCGCCGGCAGAGACACCACTGCAGGGCTCCTTTCCTTTGTCTTCTTTGAGTTGGCCCGCAATCCTGAGATCTTACAGAAGTTGAAGGAAGATATATACCAGACGTTTGGGGGACCGGAAGCGGAGAGCCCGGTTGACTTGTCGGAGATAACGTTCAAACTGTTGAAGAGATGCGCATATTTAAAGGCCGTGTTGAACGAGACTCTTAGATTATACCCAGGTGTGCCGGAGAACTTCCGCGTTGCTGTCAAGGACACTACCTTGCCACGCGGTGGCGGTCCTAATGGTGACCAGAAGTTGTTTGTGCCGAAGGGCCAGGTGATGACGTATCATATCTACAGCACACATCGTGACGAGAAGATCTACGGCGCTGATGCCAGAGTGTTCAAGCCTGAACGGTGGTTGACGGGTGAGTTGAGCAAGGTTGGCTGGGGCTACCTACCATTCAACGGTGGTCCACGGATCTGCTTAGGCCAGCAGTTTGCGTTGACCGAGGCGGGCTATGTGGTAGTGAGATTGTTGCAGACGTTTCCAAACTTGGTGAGTTTTGACGACAAGTATCCACCGAAGTTGAGTAGCTTCTTAACGATCAAGCACATGGAGGGAGTGAAGGTGGGGCTTAGTTAGTAGTGCGAATTGCAGGCAGTCGTGGCCAGGCGGGCCAAGACATGTAGTGACCGATGCCTTTGTGCTGGCTCATTGCGATACGTTCTAGTGAGCAGCGTGACTGCGTATTCGTTCTCGCACTTTCTACTCAATGATATGTATGATATGACCAAATACAAAATACTTGATTTTTGCACTTCAGGTACAACATGTGTTCTATGCAGGACTGTTCAGCAGCTAGATTGTAGGTCTAGCCTCACGGTCTTTCACCGCTCTTCCAAGTTCCACACTGACCTCGGTTTATATTTCAAGTTCAAAATTAACAATTGCACACTACGTTTTCTAGGATGGCTGTATTCGCAGGAACGAGGAAAAGCCGCTAGTTTGAAGTACTACCGTACCCCAGGAAACCCCGTGCATCGCTTCACTTGGCTGGCCCACCGGTATACACCGCCGTTGATAGGTGCAAATACCGCCGATGTGTAGCGAAAAGAATAAACCATCATTTTTCTTGCATTTCCCAGCGTTAATTTTCGGTTGATGGCACTACGCAGGCGCTTTCGCGTTTGCTAATGCTGTCGCCTGTTGGCGTCCTTGGCGATGGGCTCATGCACGGTCCTGCATGCAGCAAGGTACCAGGGCTTTCGGGCAGACCCTGACTCAGGGAGTGCCCTAAACGGAATGGCAACTGCCAGAATTGGCAAATTACCAATTCTCGGTAGCCGCATGTCATTCCAAATCCTGAAAGTGACCCAAATATAAGCTGCTACCATGGAAGGGGCTTGTTGTTTCACAGTTATAAGTAGGGAACACCGGGTCCGAATGGCTCGACCTCAGTTCAGGTTGAAATATGAAACTCGGTTACTACCCTATTTGGCTCTCTTTTATTGCTTTGCAGACCGTGGTCGGCGCTCCAACTAACGCGCTTGCTCCCTCCAACACAGAGAACGTCTACTCCTTACCAGAGCCGACGCTTCTCATCAGAGACGATGAAGAGGAGGCCACCCCGACTTTGAAGACCGTCGCGCAGGGCAGAGGCGTGATCCATCTGGCTGCGGCTGTGGCCCAGCCCCAAGCAGCGGTGACTGAAAATGCTGGTGGAAACTCTGGATTGACAAGAGCCAATGCTGTGAGATACCCTAACGGGAGACCAGCAGCAAGTGGAAATGCTGGCGGACTTACCAGAGCTAATGCTGTGAGATACCCTAATGGGAGACCAGCAGCAAGTGGACTTACCAGAGCCAATGCTGTGAGATACCCCAACGGAAGAATAACAGGAAACACCGTCGCCGCCGGTGCTCCTGCCGCCACCGCCAAGCCTGCTGCTGTGGCTACAGCCAAGTCAACTCCAAAGGCCACTGGCGCGGCGACTACTAAGTCAGGCACGTCTAAACCTAAGTCGATCTTTGGATCTATTACCAACATTTTCAAAGCCTTTGGCAAAAAGAGAGTCTAGGGAGAATGTTTTGACAGAATCAGTGAGTAGAGACCAATGGTAGGGCAGCAGACATTATATAGACACAAAATACAACATTTGAAGCAATAGCGTATTGTTAATTTGCAGATTTTCTGCAATAAAGATTCAAAAACACTATTTTCTTCAAGCTCAAGAAAGGAGTACGCTTCGTGGAAAAACGTGCGTTTGACACAACAGGAGACTCAAAGTGCCTTACATGGTAACTTTGCGGGGTGAACTGTGATTCCAAGCGGTAAAACCGCTCTAGCCTAGTACTAGATCTTGGGTTTCTCCTTGAAGAGCAATATATAAGTGAGTCAAAACGCATCGTTAGATCTCCAACTATTATCACAATGCAAGCTGTTCTAAATCTCACCGCTCTTTTCGTGTTGCTCAGTGGCACTTTAGCCTCTGATATTTCGACACCCCTGACTACTGTCCCACCATCATCTGATGCTAATACCGCATACCCTACAGCATCAAATCGCCATTCTATACAATCTGCACGGGTAAAAGGAGGACTTGATTCCCAAATTATTTCAAAGAGTCGCCACTGGCCGACTGCATTTGGACTTGGACCGATCGTTAAACAGACCCCTACTATTGTTGCGCCCCATAGCAATCCAAAATGGAGAACCCACCACCATAAGACACGCCTGGCGCGTAGGGCTTCCGATGGAGAGATCGCAAGCATCCTTCGGCGGACTGGACATGGACCAGTGGTTCAACATTTTTCTACTATTGTTGCCCCCCACAGAACTTTGAACGAGGGAACCGTCCCGCAAACAACTCATCTGAAGCAGTCTCATACTATTATTTATCCAAAACCCTTGGCTCTGCCGGTGACTCCTCTCCAAGTTACACACGTCGCCACAGTTTAGAGTTAGATATACATTATACAAGATCAAGCAACGTAATAGCAGTAGGTATACTCCACTGAAAACTTTTGTCGCCTCAAACGTCGGTTAGAGCCAAAATGTGTGTACTAACTTTGTTTCCTGTTGTGGTAAGAAACGCGTTGATCTCCGACCCTATCAACAGCCGATCAACGGTTTTTGTTAATGCCGCACTTTGCCTGGCCATCGCATTTGAGTTTGTACTCAGAAACACAATATATTGCTCTTTATTGCTTTTTGATACCACAGTTTTCTGACAGATAATATGTGATAATTGCTGGGCCGGGCTTCATCGTCCAGTGCGACAGTACTCACGGAAGTTGCACAGCCACAAAGTGTTCTAGACCATCGACCGCGACAACTCAACAGCGAATGTCTTTCGTTGGTAGTATCTTGTTTGACCTGCTATTGCCATCTCACTTTGCTGATAACTCAATGCAGTAAAACGTGCGACATGCTGGGATTTACTGGGTTGCAAAACAAGGTTGCCGTCAACCCTGACACATTGTTGGAATGCGCGCAGAATAAAGATCTCAAAACCGGTATAAAGCTCAGGTGGATTCCGGATAAATTATGTTGACGCCAATCTCAAATACATCAAACTGTTTACAATGCAGCTCAACCTTGCTCTTCTTTCGTTGCTCCTCAGCGGTGCCATGGGGGCTCCACATGAAAAGCTCAACAAGACCAACCCATTTTACACAGACTTTGGGCACGGACCGGTTGTTGTGAGACCTTTGCCAACAAATGTGACCACTCCGATTAGATCTATTGCTTAGTTGTCTCCGACGAGGTGCTTCTCAGTGGGAGCTACAGGTGACCTGCTGAGACATTCGCAAACTGTTAATTTACCTTTTCTTTCTTTAAGACAACCACTTGATATAATTTTTATTCATATACCGAATTTGACATTCTTCTACTCGAATTGTAGCGAATTTCAGAGGTCCGAAATCTACTGCTGAACCCTGCTGCAAGGGTTCAGACCTGCATCAAGGAAGACCAAACAGGAAGGCCGGATTCCACTAGCATATGTCAACATCTGAGAGAATACGTTAGACAGGATGATTAGCAGGGTAAATTCAACAGACCCCGTGGCGCCTAGCTCCAGAGCTCCCTCACAACCTAGTCCGTGTCTCGCTTACGCCCGGCGCGTGTTTGCCTCACGCAGCCTGCATGGGGACGGACCGTTCCAGAAGCCAGAGAACATGGAGCTTTTGGCAACTTCAAAGAGGCTATGTTAGACATTTGTAAAAGATTTGCAAAAAGAAGAATATACTATTGCTTAGCTGGCTATTGGCAAGTGTCATTAATTCATGAACTGGCCTAAAAGGACACAACTTTTACTACCTACAAAGGGCCGCCCGCGCGTCGGCTGGGCCGGTGAAAAACAATTCGGCCGAGCTGTCAAAACCTGCTGACCAACTGCACAGCGCACAGCCAACGTTACCGCACAACGTGCAACTCCACAGCCGCCGCCGCTCAGAAATGTCCACGCTTTTCCAAAGAGCCCCCCATGAGGGCCATCATGACGAATCCGGGCACGGCCATCACCACACGACGTTCAACGTGCCCTACGGCTACTACGTATTGGCCGGGTCCTTACTCCATACCATCCTCATACTCGTGACCAGCATAGTGAGGAAGAAGACACGGTACCAGCGTGAGAACTCTACTTTCGTGAAAAAGCTCACTTATCTTACAAACCTCCCATTGTGGGTACCTATTGGGTTATGGCTCATTTTCACTCTAGTCGGCTTGGTGATCGTCCCGTTCAAGAGATCGTTCACAGCTGTCGAGGACAACACCACCGCTAACAATATCAAGATCCTTTTCAAGCGGTCCGGCAGAGTCGGCTTGGCCTTGGTTCCTTTCAATATCTTTCTCACGCTTCGACCAAACCCGCTTCCGCTGACACTCTACCTCCTGTTGATCCCGCTCCACAAGTGGATCTCTCGCTTGGTGATTCTTCTAATTTCATTCCATTCCGTTTACTTTGTGTTTAGATGGATCGTGATGGGAAAGTGGTCGTCTTTCATCCGCCTACAAATGGTCTGGGGCGAGATCATGTTTGTTTCGTGGATTGTCGTGGCCTTCGTCTCGCTCAAGTTCATGCGCCAGTGGAGCTACCGTTTGTTCTACTCAATCCACACCGCCGCTGCCTGGGCCTGTGTTCCGCTCATCTACTTTCACGCCAAGCCGGGGGCGAACATTATTCTTTTCCTGAGTCTCATCTTACTAGCCTACCTGCTTGCTTTACGCTTCCTTTTCTCGTTCAAGGGCTCCAACATCCAGACGAAGACCGCTGACAACAGCCAGCTCATGCTCGTGCAGATCGAGTCGGCGCAGCTTTTCGCAAAGAGAGCCAAGAGCTTCTTGCCGGCGTCCCACATCAGAGTGTCTAACTCCTTGCTTAACTATAAGTCGTGGATGTTTGCTTCCCACCCATACACCATTGCATCGCTACCGACCGACGATACTATTGACCTAGTCATCACGAAAGAGCGGTTCCTGTTTGACTCGGTATCAAATTACTGCATCTCGTACCCGTTGTCCGGATGTGACGGGGAGTTTTTTGACGCACTCGACAAGAACCTCACCTTTTTCTGCACAGGTTCTGGCATCTCCTTTTGCTTGCCGATTTTCAACTACCACAGAAAGACCGTCCAAGGGATGCAGTTCATCTGGATCACGCGTAACGAGGCGGATCTTTTCATTTTGGAGGCACTAGGAGTTGTCAACAAGACGGCCGAGGGCCTTGTTCTTGCCAAGGGGTATGAGAACTTTCACGTCTACGTCACTGGCACTCAGCCGAGGGCCAAACCAAGAAAGGTCTCACTCCTCACACGCATCAAGCAGCTTTTGCCAGCGTCCATGAGAGGCACTATGCCTGACGACTACTTCCAGTTGGAGACCTTTGAGGAGGAGCAGATTCTTGGCGAGGAGCCGCAGGAGTTTGGCGGAGATCTGCAATCGACGGATGAAGACTCGGGGTTGGAGGATATTTCTTTTGCCAATAGCGCCTTGGGACTGGCTACCAGTTTTGTAAAAAAGGAAAAGCCGCTGGTGTTTAGCACTTTGGGTGACCATGCGGCTCCTCGTGGTGACGGTAATGACTACTTGGTGATCTGTGGGAGTCAGTCCGCGATGGCGGAGTGTCAGCGGTGGGCGGAGATTAATGATGTGAAAGTGGTTCAGGAGTCGTTTGCTTTGTAGCCGAGCAGTTTGTCACGACAGTGGGAAGCCGAGATATATCGCTTCTTGATTGGACAGCATGGTTTCCAACCTTCTCTGCACTTTCAACCGCTTACCACATAGCCCAGGTTTCGTACTCATCTTTGATACAAATTTCTCGAGTGCTTGACACTCACTCCTACTGCTGCTCAATAACACGATGCTTTAAATGCTCAGAATAGCAAATGTAGTAACTAAATAGCAAAAATAAGAATAAAGGTTGCATGGAGCACCCTGGTGAAAAGCAAGTGCAGAAAAACACTTGGTACAATGGGCTCAATACTGGTACCCAATGGAGCCGTGAAAGCACTATCTTCATTGGCATTATGCAGCGGACTGGCTTCGCCGTCGTCTCCGACTCGATGCTGTTATTCCCGGTACGACGACAACACGACCAACATGTTGGCAATCGGACTGTGGAACTCCCGATTCACCACCTTCACGCTCTCCGAGAGCTTGCTGTAAACATTCTCCTTGGCCAAGTACTCCTTGAAAACTTCCCGCTTCCCAAAATCATAATCGTCACAAGAAGTGACCAAGCCAGCCACCAACTTCATTTCCTCCGTCAACACCTTGATCTCCAGCTCGCTCGGCGCAAACCCGGACTCCGTGAAGGCATCAATGACAGTGACAAAATCCTTGGTGGCCTCCACCATGAACTTGTCAAGCGTAGGGAGCCACCGCTCGTCGTACTCGGCAGTGAAAAACAAGGTGTCAGACTGGAACTTGACAGCCAGTTCTCTGAATGAAATGTAGGGAGTCGGCAAGACATGCAAGGTGGACTCTAAGAGAGAAAAACCAATCTCCTCTTTGAACTGCTTGTAGAAGAGAGTGGCCAACTCAAAGTGCTCGTCTGCCAAGACAGTGGTGGAGTCCACAGCATAATGGTCAAAAACCGCAGTGAGTTTCTTGACAAGTGGCAAATACTTTGCCACAGTCGGCGCAACGTTCAGCGCAATGTCCTCCTTGATGAAGTGCAACGCAGACGTGTAGAGGATAGTCTCATTGGCGTCAAAGGTGTTGGGAGTATCGTACTGGCTTTCCACAATGCGACGGACGGATTCCTTGTCAATCAGAGTACCGCTCTCAAGATGGTTGTTGAGTACTTCAGTGACGAGTTTTAAAGCCATCATTCTCACTTTGACTGGGACGTCCGAAAAGTAGAGTAGCCGTTCAATATCCGCAACTAATTTGAGCTTGCCAAACATATGCTCTCTGACAGGCCCACAGAATGTCATGAAGATTGTCAAATAGTACTCCAACGTTTTTGATGTTAACGCCTCTGGATATGCGTGTCCCTTTTCGTACTGTATGAACTTTAGCACCGCCGTAGAGACATCATTGCAGCAGGCCACAAGCTCTCGCTGAGACGTCAACAACGCGGTGAACATGTTGCTCAAGAAAACAAGTGCAAACTCAAGTGCCTTGGTTGAGTCTGTTCTGTGCTGTCTTTTGAAGGCCGGAATGAACAAAGGCTCAACTATATTCTTGGCCACGTTCTCGTCTGCCTGGGCCAAGCATAAGATGAGGTCTTCAAACTTTTTGAGCAAGTCCGGTCTCTGTCCAGTGAGAATCAAGTCCCAGTACTGCTTGACCAACTGGCAGTCCACTGCGATCAGGACCCGCTCAAACCTCCCACTGTACTCAATGAGCTTGTCTAGAAAGAACCAGAACTCGTCAATTGTATTGGCGTCCGAGCTGGCATCCGTCTCGTGAAAGGTGTAGGCAATAAGATCCAGCAACAACCCGGAGTGGAAGACGCTTTCAAAGTCCGGCTGTTTGCCGGCAAGGTATTTGACTGTCTGCCTGGCTAGCTCATGCACCTCTGGTTTCTTGGCCACCTCTAGCTGTAGACTGGTACAGTCTGTGCCGTCGGCGGTGAGAAACGCAATAAAATTGTCGACCGTCGCTGGCAAGTTGAGGCTCATCCTGGGACTGAAAAACAAATGACTGAAAGACGAGCTGAGGCGTTTGAGGCGGACCACTTTGCTTGGTGTTGCGGTAGGAAGCGAGTCAGGTCTGGACAGTTCGGCGGATCACTGGGGAAGTGATGGCAATACCACTGCGGTGGGTCGAAAGGAAGACGTTAGTTGACGAGAGTACTTAGGGAGACGTGCGGGGCTCTCCTTTGACTATCAATAGCTTTTGAACTCCAAATGGCAACTAAAGAGTTAAAGGAAGAGTCTTGGGCCAATTCTTTGGATCTGATTTGAAATGGAGCCATTTGGTGGTAGCTGCCTTAGCGGACTGACAGTGAGACCCTCCCGTGCGGCGCTGCAGATCGGAGGTTACAAGCTGTGGAGAATAGAATTAGCGATTGGCAAATGCAAATAGTTAGAGCAAAGAAAAAGTCACCTCAAAGTTGGCCATTGGTTTGGCCCAAAAATAGTGACTGCTTGTTTTATTTATGCTTCCATTGGCTTCCATTGATGCCCTTAATTCTCCCCGCGGCTACTCATGCACATGCAAGATCGCCACTTAAAGTTTGAAGAAAGCAGCTAGGACTTGGATGCAGGCCTGGAAGTCCTCTCACATTAAGTGGAATGTTTTTCTATTTGTCCTTTACAAACTTTGAAGCTCTTTTGCTTTTTGGCCGCTACAATGCATAAAAGATCAAAGGTTCAGCCCGACAGGTTCGGGGTATGGCGGTCTAGTAGGTGAAGGAGGAGTCATTCCAGGCTCTGACAGGCCCTAGTAATTGTTCAACAGAGCGCGGCCCGCCTCGCATATTGCTGTAAACGGTGAGGTGGCCCGAAATTGAAGGGGGCAAAAGTATGAAAAATAAAGGCCAGCCAATTTAAGGTGGGGGTGATTTTGGGTGCACCTTGTAAACGCTCATAACCAAGATAAGTATATAAGACAAACCCTAAGCTGTTTCTTGTGCACCAATCATCCAACAACGACAATGGCCACCACCGTCTGCCCATCTGAGCCTCCTGAGAACCCGCAGTTCTTTCCTCCTGTCCACTTTGTCTGGCGAACGGGTCACACGCCACACCGTCAACACCTTGGCTTATTTCTGGACCTTTGACCCGAATAACAGACCCGAATAACAGACCTGAGCACGGCGGTCTGTTTGGCGGAAGACCTGAAGGAACGGGGAACATGTGGGTGAAAACTACCAGTGGCGAGCTTTATGAGTTGAAGGAAGTCCAGTACTACCCTAACGCTCGGAGAAACGAGTTCTCCGTCGGCAGGGGAATAGACGATGGGTTCGAGACTGGCGCAGGAGGCAATGTGATTCATTCTGAGGCTACCGGGAAACAGATTGGACTGTCCAACGGGCCGCGTGGCTATGACATTGTGCTTTATCCGGTTGTGCCACGGCTCCGGTTTGCTGGCACCAAGGAGAGCGAGTACGAAGTTCCAGCAGACCGGTGGGATCCTAACGCGGTGTACATTTGAGCAATGCACTGGCTCCGCCAGTGCACTGCCTATGATCTGGCAGAGCGCACCACTGCGAGATATCTCTGTCAGTACGCTCGACAGCAATCTGGCAATTTCACCTTGTCTGCATTCCCTCTTCGTTCTCTTTCCCTCTTTTTGGAACCGTGCATTCACCGTAGCGGATCCACTGAGGGATCCGCGTCTCTAAATAGTTACCTTACTAATATATGAGCCAGCCGCCTAGCTGCTGCTAGAACGTTGGCTAATCTACATTGAACACATAATTTAGTCTGTTTGTTAGTCATTACACTGGCACTGTGCTTACCGTGTCTGCTGTTCGACTCGGCCTGCAGCTAGCGGGATTCTAAAGGCCCTCCGTCAATAAAACTGGACAGAAAGACCACTCCTGTTTTTGATTCTGTAGGCCCTCAAGACGCCGAGTCTAGCGATTTCTGGGCTCCACTTTGCCAAGGATGTGGAACTATTCACAACAACAAAGCCAATGTTCGACAATCTGGAATAAGATTCATAAGGTGACAGGGCCGCTTGCAGCGCCATGCACCCCAATCCGTCTGGCGCTGTAGTGTGGCCCGGAACCGGCAGCAGCGGTGAAGATTAAAATTGAGCCGTAGGAGTTTTCTCGTTATAGTTCTGCTTAATCTGCTTAACATGAGCAACTACCCACAAGAATTTCTTAGTGATGGCGTGCGGTTGTGAGCTTGCCACACCCTGTGTGGCTCAGCTAACTCATTTGTCATCGCTGCATGATGCAATTCCACCGTGCATTATGCGACTACTAGTATAAATGGCAATCAATATCTTGCGTCGCAAAGAACTTCATTGAGAAAACATCAACCACCAGCAAATACAAACACCAGCAAATACAAACACCAGCAAACACAAACACTTAGAAAACATGCCCCTTGCTAACAAATACTGGACCATCAAGAATCAACCCGTTGAATCGTTCACCTTTGGCGACGGCCCCGATGCGACTTTTGAGCTCCACCAGTCGGACTTAGACGAGTCTCTTTCGGACGGCCAAGTCCTCTTGGAAACGGTATATCTCAGTAACGACCCTGCCCAGCGCTCCTGGTTCTACTCTACCAGTGACGACTATGGCAAGAGATTGCCGGTTGGAAGTGAGGTCACAGCGAGAGGCATTGCCAAGGTGCTCGAGAGCAAAGATAAGCAGTACAATAAGGGGGAGTACGTTTTCACATTCACCAACTGGGGCAAGTATAAGAAGGCTGAAGGCAAAGATTTACAGAAGATCGAGACCAAGTACGATATCCCACTTCCGGACAACCTCAGTTTGTTGGGAACCACCACGCTCACTGCGTATGCCGCTTTCTTCTTGCGTGCTAAGCTCGACAAGGAGAAGGACCAGGGGAAAGTGTTTTTGATCACGGGGGCGGCCGGAGCAGTGGGCACGGCGGCCGTCCAGCTTGCTAGCAATGTCTTGAAGGCCAAGAGAGTGTTTGCCATTGCCGGGGGACCAGAGAAAGTGAAGTACGTTGAGTCGCTTGCTCCGAACGTCGTTGGCATTGACTACAAGGATCCAAGCTTCAAGGAAAACTACAAGAACGCCGTTGGAGACTCGAAGGTCAACGTGTACTTGGATAACGTTGGTGGGGAAATTTTTGACTACTCGTTGCAGTTTCTCGATTTGCATGCGGTCATTCTCTACAGTGGTGCCATCTCAACCTACCTCAACAAATCTCCACCGGCCTTCTACCAGATTCACACCTTCTTGACCAAGAGAATTTCTCTCTTGGGGTTTATTGTCACTGACTTTATAGAGCATTTCCCAGAGGCCAGAGATGAGTTGTACAAATATTACAAACAAGGCTTGTTGAAGAACAGCGTGACAGTCACGGAAGACCTCAGCTTGGAGAAGGTGCCGGAGATCTGGTACCGCTTGTTTGCGGGTAAGAACACCGGGAAGTCCATCACCAAAGTTTCTGACGCCTAATTACAAGTTAGACATTTCGATATAGAGTGGGTTTTAGAAGGCTCCTGAATATATATGTATGCTTGACAATGTAAAAAGTTGGCCTCGATTTCTCTCTCACCGAAGTGAGTGGGCTGTGCGAATTGCGGGGTAGAAGAGCCAGCCGGCTGGTATTAATAATATATCACGTGATATGTACAATCTGGCTATGTCATCGCAAGCTATACCCTCCATCTCCTAGCAGAACCAGTGCATTCACTGAAAATAAAAACTGGCAGCCGCAGCAGTCTTCTTTTGTTGTTGCATGGCTCAGCAGTTATACTTCTTTCTTCCCACTCGTGACTGGCGCCACACAAATGTCTCGGATCCCGGCATTAGTACCGTAGATCTTATCACGTGAAGAACTAGCCAGATAAGCAGGGGTAAGCGATGACTTGCTAAAACCTGCCTTCTTCTAGCTTATTTGCAGACCCTTTCACGGCTTATCAAGAAAAGATGGCAAACACACACCCGCCGGATCTCCGCCAGTGGTGGAGTACAAACGACATCACCACCAGGGAACGGCCCCAGCTCGAGGCACCAACCAGCGACGACGACTACTTCCCGCCATGTCAATTTGTGTGGAACAACCTCATCTGGTACCATACTGTCAATACCATGGCCTATTTCTGGACGTTTGACGGTACAAAGCGGCCAGTAACTTCGCCGTATGGCGACAGACCGCTTGGGGTGGGGACTATCCGAGTGAAGCTTGCAGATGGTCAGGTGGTGGAGTTGACCAATGTCCATTATGTCCCGGGAACGGCCAGAAACATGTTTTCAACAAAACAAGGAGTATTGGACGGGGTCCGCTTCAGCTATAGCACTGTCAAGGACAAAATCTGCTTTGAAGCCACAAAGCGGCGCGGGTTTGGTGGAGGGCACCACGGGGGGCTTGGGGGTGAGCTGGGAGTCAAGATGTTGACGACTCCGTTGAAGCCACCGAGGGGGACAAGGTTCGAGAACACCCGGGATTGGCAATATAGTATTCCAGAAGAGACAAATGGCGAGTGGGACTGAGTCGGAGCAGTGGGGAGCAGTGGAAAGCAATGAAGAGCAGTGCCAAGTTGGCAACGCATGAGAGCAGTTGCACTACTGCTAGGCACTGCTAGTGGTCTGCGTCAGGATAGTATTTGCATATTCTTGAGCATCACTCAGGGAAAGCAGCATTGCTAGATCACGAGTAGTAGTGTTGGTGGAGGGGTGGTTCTCTGTCCCGCATCTACAACCTAGAAGAGCGTCACAGTAGTGGTGCTACTGCCCCCACGATGCCCGTGTCACACACTACCTTATATTATTCTACGTTATATACTTACTAGCTACGCTTTGTTTCCATACCAATATACTCTACCAAAAAATACGCGTGTGATGGAACTCACTTCGTGTCCAACTGTCAGTGCTTCAAAGCACTCCATATTGGAGATCAGAGATGATCGGTCACTCGCACTAAACTTTGTAGTAGACATGAAAACGTGACTGGGGAACACCGAGTAGTTGGATTCCCTTTATATTGGGTATGTCTTTTATCCAGTAAGGAATCGTCTAAATAAATATGACTCCCCTAACCCTACCGTATGAGGTATTCAGATGGGGTAGTCCAACCAATGGTGGTGGCTCTCAATGTCTAGCTTCTAGGTTCTATCCTTGTTCAAACTCCTTAAATTTTGTTTCTTGTCACTAGCCGTCCAACCACTACAATTGAGCGTACAACAATGTCCCAGCAATCTAATCAATCCTCCACTAACCAGTCTGGACAATCGGGCCAGTCTGCACCTGCCTATACCCGTGAGACCTCTGGCAAGAAACTCTCTGAGCACAACTGGTGGATGGCCGGTTCTCTGAAGGCCAGAAAGTATGCGGAAGAGGCTGACTACTCTAAGCCACCGGAGCTCCCTGCAAACTGCAAGTACTGCCAGGGAATTGCCACTTACGAGTACGATGGCTGTTTTGAGCACGGCTTTTGGGCCCTCTAAGCAGATGTGCCACCATCACTCCAACCCTGTGAGACCACAGTGATGTTGATGTCTTTGTGAAGCCAGCTTGTGGTGCTGCACGGTCCACTTCATTGGCTGTTGGTTGATACCGTGCGAGCAAAGATCTGTGAGCTCAAGGGATGCTGAATCAAGTGCTGCGAGTGGGGTTTGCGTCGCTGAATAGCGCGTTGTTCTCCCGGTTTTATCTTAAAACACAAAACTGTCAAAAAAAATAGTTGTGTCTTCTGTTTCACTCTGTAATCCTGCCAGCTTCGTGTGAGTCCATATCATGTATGTGGTAGACTCACTCCTGTTCTGCCTGCATGGAACTATGTCAAAGACATCGCTGCTATTAGCACCCAACTTTTTCTTTTGAAGTATTAGAACTGATGGTGAGCTCTCCCTGTTTTTCTGATACTTCGTTGCCTGCTCAGGGTTCTTGCGAGGTAGGCTTTATTTCGATGGTAGAGACTCGCCGATTGCTTAAGAGATGGCCACCCATTGCGTAGGAGATGGTCACCCTAGTTGTATGAGATGATCACACATTGCCAGTTGTAAGAGATGGCCCACCAACTGCTAGTCGTAAGAGATGGCCCTCCAACTGCTAGTCATAAAAGATTTGCAGCGTCCCGCGTCGCTGTCCACTGCTTTCCACCAAACTTTTTGTTTTCCCGGGCTCACGCACCGTCTTGGTGGCTCTCATTTTGCCGTCGGCGGTTTAGTCTTGCGCCGAGCCAGATCTCTGCCGGAGCCAATTTTGCCCCGATCAACCCTATTACCGCCCGAGCCTAATGCCGACAATCCTAATGCCGAATTGCATCCGATCCGAAAGGAAACTGGCAGACACATAAATACGGCTCCATTTCTGATGAATTGAGCGTCGTCCACTGCAAAGCGGTGCGACTGTTCCTAGGGCAGTGGCTTCAGAGCAAACCACAAAGGTGGTTCGCAGGTTTTGTGTTGTGGGTGCTTGATAAGAGCACCAATCAATGTGTTTTTTCCCACAGCTATATCCAAACCCTGCCCAATTCCATGACACGACTCTCGCCTAACAAAGCCCTCGTGGCAAGCCACAGCTCCGTGCATACAAGTTCCGAGCCGCTGCAAGCCAAGATCTGCACAATAGATTAGTTTGCAACATTTTCGTTAAGCTTACCGGGTCATGTAAACCAAGGGAGGCGACAATTCAAAATCCAATAGAAAAATGCTTAGAGTGTGTTATTTGATCAATGTGTCTTGCTAATTCGGATGCCTATCTGATGAGTTCTTTCCTACAATCTTCTCCACTCCGATCGTCGTTCCACCAACATGCATACCCCAGATTTCTGCGCAGCGGCTTATTCTGATCTGCCGCCATTTCACACTCGGGCACCCTCAGACCCGGCTGAAGTTGAGAACGAGCAAAATACATCCATCAATTAAACATTAAAATTCGTAATATCTAAATACAAAGAGCAAGAGAGTGAGCAAGAGCCCTGCTCTGGCAACACTGTGCAGTGCTCATATTGCCTTTTGGGTGGGACACAGTGAGCAGAGGACGGAACTCTTTTATCGTGGTCCGATGCCACCTCGATGACGCTAGCAGTAGCTAAGCTTCTCCTTTAGGCTTTTCCTTTAAGGTTCAAGTCAAAGGAATGTTTCAACGCTGCGCCGAACGGAACCTTGATCAGCAAATGCGCACCCTGGTCCGGATCCGCACCCTCCTCGCCCATGCTGTCTCTGGCAATCAAGTATCCTCGCAAAATCGCCATCGACCCGCCAGACACAAAGAAACACAACCCAGCAAATACCGCGGGCCATCTGTACTGTGTCTGGTCGACGGTGCCTCTTGGGAGGTTCTTCTTGATGGAGTATCCAATCACCGGCGAAACAATTCCCGCCGCAGCAATAGCAATCCAGGTCATGCCAAACGCAACGTGGGTCTTTCTGAGGCCAAGAACTCGCGGCACAATGGCACCAATGCCGCCCCAGATGTAGCCCATAAGCGCCCCCTCGATGATAGCATAGCTGTAGAGCATGCCAAGGTTTTTGGCTGGAAGCCACAATCCCAAAGCAAAGACTCCACTCATAGTGTAGACAATAGATGCCGTGGTCACTGGTCCGATTCTGTCGGCTAGCATGCCGCAGAGCGGCCGGCCAAAAACGATGCCGACACTCTGGAGCGCCGCAGTGATGGAGCCTTGATACGCAGTGTAACCGAGCGACTGGGTCGCGGCACTCAAACTGTACTGGACCAAGACGTAGGCAAACATCGCAAAAGCACACCAGCTCACAATGAGCCAGAACGGGTAGAGTCCGGCAAGCTGTCTGTCAAAGGCGTGGAACTCGGTCTTGATGTGTTTCGACCGGGATCTGACCAACACGGCACAGGCAACGTTGACGACAACACAGATGATGGCTTGAGAGCGAAGCGCCCATCTCACGGAATACTTCTCAGAGATATTCTGCATCGCAAGATTGAATAGCACACCGCCGACGCCGCTCCCTGCCGAGCCCACGCCCATGGCCAAGCTCCGCTTTTTGGAGAACCACTGCGGGATGATCGGCGGCACCGGGATCGCCACAAACGCAAGCCCGAACCCCATGAGCACCCCCTGGGTCAAGTACAACTCCCATATCTTGGTTGCAAAGCTCGCCATGAGCATTGCAGCGAGCTGCATGATCGCTCCCATGAACATCACCCAGTTCGGGCCGATCTTGCCTACGAGGTAGACGACCCCCGGCGCAAAGAGAAGCCCCGTGCCGAACGCGAGCCCGCCGACCGCCGCATAGTCGAGACTCAGGGCGTGGAACGTGTTGTTCTTGATGTACTCGGCAAGGTAGATCGCGAACCCCGAGTTGCCGCCCCAGCAGCAGAAGCTCGCAAAGAAAAAGCAGCCGACGTTCACCCAGCCGTATCCGCCGTCGGGGATCTCGAACCCGGGGTCCATGGCAGGCACCGCCTTTTCGTGGTCTGTGTTGTCCGAGGCCGACAGCTGGGGCAGGCCGTTCGTCATCGGCACTGTCGTCTGGTTGTGTCCGCTGTCCAGGTCGCTGAGTTCCTTCTTCTGACTTGGCATTATAAACAGATACTTGTTAGCACCAAGGGCCTGCGTTTTTGTCCAAGGGCCTGTGTTTTTTCCTGCGTCTTTTCCGGCCTGCTTCTTTTTATGCGTCCTTCTTTCACTTTATATCGGAACTTGGTGAACTTCCGATTCCTAATTCCGGGGGAATGGTATCTCCGAAGTGACCCGGCCAACTCTGATTTGCGATGTCGCGGAGCGAGTGCGTGCATGGCCCGCCGGGGATCACCCGCTATAGGCAACTCCGGGGCTTGCTGGTGGTGCACTTTATGCACACCCAGTTTGACAGGTGCGATCGGACGACCCCTATTGCGGTGTAGTGGCGGTCTTGAGAGATTGGGTCATCAAAGTCGGCATTCACATATCCGGGGCGGGTTTTTGGCGGGCTTTACTTTTTGGAACTCCCTGGTGATGACTCACCTGCAGCGTGATAGTAATACTCACCCGCAGGGCTGGATCTATTGCACCCGGCCCGAGAACCGGGTAGGTGCCAAGGGCTAAAACGCGCAGTGCACTGGCGAAGCCAGGGTGCTGCGGTGTGACATGGGAGGGGTTTGGAAATGAGCATGTATGTAGTGGGTTCCCCTTTGTTTCAGAGCACCCCGCCACAGTGGGTAACGAGTCTTGGCATAAGAGGCAGTTGTTAGACAATAGGACCCTGGGGTTGTTCCAGTGTGGCTATTTGAAAATGAAACCAAGAGGGGTTGCAGCTGTTGGTTGATAGCGGCAAGTGTCATGAAGCAGTATACATCAACAGCATATGCCATTCACAGCACATGCCATTCATATCAGCAAGCATGTTTCATTCACATGTATGATTCGTTCACACTGCCAATAGACCATTGTGAACCCCTTTCCGCTTACCCAGTGGCCTTCTCCAAGACCCTGGCCAAGACCCGCTACGGAGGGCCGGATCCACCTTGGATACGTGCATGACAGTGCGCCATAGACCTGGAGATGTCCAGGAGATGTCAGGGAGGAGTTTGGGAGGAGTCCAGGAGTGGTGAGTGGTTCTGAAAATGAAGCTACCCCTGGATTACAGCCCTTCTGGTATACATTAGAGCATCAAACTATTGTTTCGAGCGACCCAATATTTGCATACCGCTTGCGGACTATTGAAAGTTGTCAATGCCGATGCTGCCTTGCAGCGTCCTGGCTTCGCCAGTTCACTGCCAACCTGCAGACGCACAGACGCACAGGAGGAAAATATAAAGCGGGATCGCAGAATACTCTCATTTCTCTCCCCACCACATTGCTAAACAAACACTAAACATATACTAAACAAACATCTAAACACAATATCTCAAAAAACAGATAACCTACTAATCCCAGGCCCTCGCAAGAGCAGAAACCCGCTCAAAAAGCCGCAGTTTGTCACCCGCACCGCCTACTGCTACCTTCTTCTTGTTCTCAGTGTCGTTACTCAGTCCTAGTGAACAACCTTAAGCTTTAGCACTTTCCCAACACTTTCAGCACTCCCTGCACAAATTCCCCTTCTTAGCAACACATGTCCCCCGCTCTTGACTCTGCTGCTCCCGCAATCTCGGCCAACCCCGCCTACGCCAACGGCCCCCAGTTCACGGGCTACGACCACGTCACGTTCTACTGCTCTAACGCCAAGGTGACGGCCGCGTACTTCTGCCTCTGTCTTGGGTTTGAGCAGATTGCCTACAAGGGTCTTGAGACAGGCAGCCGTGCCGTTTGTTCCCACGTGGTTAAAAGCGGTGACGCCGTCTTCCAGTTTGTCTCTCCGCTCAAGCACGCGTTCAAGGACAAAGCCCAGCAAGCCATCGTCGACGAAATCAGCTCCTTTCTTGCATTGCATGGCGACGGAGTCAAAGACGTTGCGTTCACGGTGGACGACGTCGATAGAGTGTACGAATTGGCTATTGCCAATGGGGCGAGTCCAGTTACTACACCTCGCGATCTTGGCGACGGTCAAGGCGCCGTACGTGTTGCTCAGGTCGGTGTCTTTGGCGACATGATCCACACGTTGGTCGATAGAAGGAAGTACAGTGGCGTCTTTCTTCCGGGGTACGTGGCCAAAGGAGACAGTGCCTTCCCAACTAGCTTGGACACCCCGTTGATCAGAGGGTTGCCCCATATTCCTCTTGGCGTCATAGATCACTGCGTGCAAAACCAGGGCTGGTACATGATGAACGCCAGCTGCCAGCTCTATGCCGACGCATTTGGCTTCCACCAGTTCTGGTCGGTGGACGAGAAGGACATGTCCACAGAGTTCTCGGCGTTGAAGTCTGTTGTTATGAGCGGCCAGGACGAGCGCGTCAAGATGCCTATCAACGAGCCGGCGGTGGGTCGGTGTAAGTCCCAGATCGAAGAGTTTTTAGACTATAACGGCGGTCCCGGTGTGCAGCATATTGCCATATCGACGCACAATATTATTCAGGCCGTCTCTGGGTTGCGCCAGAGAGGTTGTGAGTTTTTGAGGGTTCCAGACCACTACTACATGGACCTCAAAAAGCGATTGGCGGTGTCCAGCGTTGTCATTGAGGAGCCCTTTGCGGAGATTCAGCGGCTCGGGCTCCTTGTCGACTTTGACGACGACGGGTATCTTTTGCAGTTGTTCACGCGGCCGTTGCTTGACCGGCCGACGATTTTCCTTGAGATCATCCAACGGCACAACCACAACGGGTTTGGCAAGGGCAACTTCAAGGCGTTGTTCGAGACAATCGAGTTTGAACAGAGACAGAGGGGGAACTTGGTCATTGGTGAGGAGGAGTGAAGCTGCGGAGCCGCGGAGCAGCGGAGCAGCGGAGCAGCAGACCACGAAGTGGGATGCTGCGGTGTTGCAAGCAGGAAGCACAGGCAGCGAAGTTAATGGATCTGCGTCGGAGTTCGATGCTTCAGTAGTGCTGCCTCGGTTGTACAGGATCCCATAGTACGATCTGCTACGACGGACACTGCCTTCAGACACTGCCTTCAGACACTGCCTTCAGTGCCGTGCTACTGCCATGCCATGCTGCTTGGACAAACGTCACCACTGCCCTCAGCGGTGATTGGTTTAGACGGGTATCAGGTCTGATAATAAATTTTATGTTATATTTTCAGTTTGTAGGAAATGCCTGGGACCAGGAGATTGGCCAATGTTGTCAGAGATCCCACTAGATCAGGCAAGGGCCAATACGGTGTCACTCTTGGCATGATGTAATCAGCCTGACACTAATGAGAGGGATTTATGTGCAGGACAATAGGCTAGCGGGAAGTGTGAAACGCGGAGTGGAGTGGAGCAGCGGAAATGCAACAGCCGGAAACCTCTTACATAGCACGCGAAAAACAAAGGTAGTGAAAAAAACAAAGGCCGTGCAACTACAACAGGAGGCCTCGACTCCCAAGGCATCAGTTGTTTGCATCATTTATTTGCATCAGTTGTTTGCATCATTTATTTGCAGTTGTTGGCATCAGTTGTTTGCAGTTGTGAGCATCAGTTGATGGTATCAGCTTCTTTTTGATTGCGTCAGCTTTTTTTCAGTTGTCTGACTAGTAACTTTCAGCCGCGCCCTTCCCACTCGCCCTGCCACTGCCGCGCTATCCCCCTTGAGCCTGCTCGTGTGCCCAATGCGTACTGGGACCCTCCGCCGGCGCACTGCTGGGCTGCGGGAATTTCGTGATTCGCCCGCGCGCAGTTCACGTGCCGCCTGGGTCCAAGCGCTTCAACATGCGGGATTTTAATCTGGGGAGCCCGCGTGTTGGGACTGGATTTCATTGGCGGAAAAACATGGTCTAACGCTGGGGCCCTAGTCCTGTTGGCTGACCCTTTGTTGTAACTATGAGGGATTAATGTGAATGGCGATGGCTGGGGAGCCGTGTCACCACCCCATGAGTAAACCCTTCCCGGTATAAAGACATCCTTGTAGCGGTCAACAATGGTGCTTTCTTCATCCATCTTTGCCACTGCCTATTATGAGTGAGGAAAGCACCATCAACGAGAAGGGAATCACCTTTGACCTCGAGGCGAACGAGCCAAAGCAGCGCCCACGGATCGCGCTACCGCGCCGGCTCAGCGAGGCGTCCCTCCAGCAGAAGGTTGCGCCGGAGACCGTGCTTCCTATTGCCTTCAGAACCGTTTCCCACCAGATCGACGCGCCGAGTGACGAGAAGGGCAAGAACGACAGCAAGTTTGAGAACACCAAGTGGCACTCGATGGAGGCCGGTGATGTGGCCAGGGAGTTCGGCACTGATCTTGCCAAGGGCCTCTCTCCTGCCTCCAGAGCGGGTGCCACCAAGCGCTACGGCGCCAACACTCAGCTGAAGCCACCCTCTGGCCTTGCCAAGAAGCTCTTCATGTACTTCTTTGGCGGGTTTGGCTCGCTTCTTCTGATCGGCGCCGTGCTCTGCTGCGTTTCCTGGAAACCGCTCGGCCAACCTCCGGCCATCGCAAACCTTGTGCTTGGCGTGGCCTTGATGATTGTGTTTCTCGCGCAGGCGGCGTTTAACTTTGTCCAGGACTTTTCTACTTCCAGGGTGATGGACTCTATCCAGTCTGTTATTCCAGACGAGTGCCAGATCGTGCTGGACGGCGGCGTTTCCACTGCCAGAGTGAAAGAGCTTGTTCCGGGCGACATTGTCTTGTTGCAGATGGGGAGCAAAATTCCAGCCGATGTCAGAATCTTTGAGCACTCTAATGATCTTTCGTTTGATCGCTCTATGCTTACCGGCGAGTCGCGTCCAGTTGCGGCCGCCTCCAAGCCTGACGCTGATGGCAGCAACTACTTGGAGTCGAGTCGTATCGGTTTGCAAGGAAGCTACTGTGTGATGGGCTCTGGCAAGGGCTTGGTTGTGGCGATTGGTGACCAGACTGTGTTTGGCCAGATTGCCAGAATCTCTTCTGTGCCAAAGACTGGGCTTTCCCCGTTGCAAAAAGAGGTTCTTCGCTTTGTCTTGATCACCGTGTCTATCATTGTCACCTTGATCGTTTTGATCTGCATTCTTTGGGGTGCCTGGCTCAAAAAAGACTACCCTGACTGGATCTCGGTGCCCACCTTGATTGTCGACATTGTCTCGGTTGCCATTGCCTTCATCCCGGAGGGCTTGCCTATCGCGCTTACTACCTGTCTTATCATCACGGCTGGTGTCATGAAGAACAAGCAAATATTGTGCAAGTCGCTCTCGGTGGTGGAAACTCTTGGCTCTGTGTCTGTGCTTTGCTCCGACAAAACGGGAACACTTACCCAGAACAAGATGTTTGTCACCAACAGTACCTTAGGCGTTGAAGATCTCGAGGAATTTGTTGAAACCAAAGGCGAGAAAGTGCAAAACCTCGATGGTATCTTACAGTTCCATGCGGTTGCAGGACTCTGCAACTCTGCTTCGTTTGACCCCAAGACAGCACACCTCCCATTGAACGAGAGAATCATCCACTCTAACTCGACGGACCAGGCTGTCCTTCGCCATGCCGAGACCCTCTTCCCGACCGCCGAGCTTCGCGACAATTGGCAACTCAAGTCGGAGCTCTCGTTCAACTCAAAAGCTAAATTCATGGCTCAGGTGTACGATACATACCTCAAGGTCGCCGCTGACGAGGTTGGGTTGCCGGACGGTTGGCTGTACTTTACCATTAAGGGCGCTCCCGACATTCTCTTGCCGCGCTGCACCCATTACCTTTCTGGCAACGAGAGAGTCCTGATGCTGACGTTTGCTAGAGACAAGGTCATGGAAACCCAGAAACGCTGGGCCACTCAGGGGAAACGTGTGGTTCTTCTTGGCTCGCGCATTATTCCGCGGCAATCTGACAAATTTTGGGAGGACCAGACTGAAGCCGGTGAGTACCTCACGCTGTTGTCTGCTTCTGACTTGACTCTTGTGGGCATGGTGGGGATCAGCGATCCACCAAAGGAAGACATTCCAATGGTGGTGGACACTCTCAAGGGTGCTGGCGTGCAGCTCGCTATGGTCACTGGTGACTTTGAGCTCACAGCGGTGGCGATTGCAATACAGTGCAACATTGTGACGAAGCACACGGTGGATACTTGTGCTGAGTTGACCGGACATGAGGCGGGAACTGAACCAATTGATAGAGCGATTGTCATCACGAGTTCCGACCTCAACAGCTTGCGCTCCGAAGAATGGTCTGTGCTTGTGAGGTACGCAGAAATTGTGTTTGCGCGCGCCACGCCTGAGCAGAAGCTTCGCATTGTGGAACACTTCCAGGAGGCAGGGCATGTTGTTGGCATGACGGGGGATGGGGTCAATGATGCTCCATCTTTGAAGAGAGCAGATGTCGGCATTGCCATGGCCGAGGGGTCTGACATTGCCAAGGAGGCCGCCGACTTGGTGTTGCTCTCGTCTTTTTCGTCGATTATTGACGCCTTGCTTTATGGGCGCCTCGTCTTTGAAAACCTCCGCAAGACGATTGCTTATCTCTTGCCCGCCGGTACTTATGCCGAACTCTGGCCCGTGCTCCTTAACGTGATCTTTGGTCTTCCCCAGGCCTTGTCGTCTTTCAACATGATCATCATTTGTTGCTTGACCGACTGTGCTGGTGCCATTACCCTTGCCTACGAGGCGCCAGAGAAGAACCTTCTCAAGAAGAAACCGCGCTCCATCACCAAGGAACGCCTTGTTGACTGGAAACTCTTTTTGCACTCCTACTTTACTATCGGCACGTTCTACGCATTTACCTCGATGCTTGTGTGCTTTGTCAACTTCCAGCGCCGCGGGATCCCCTTCTCTGCTCTTACTTTGTCTTACGGAAACTATAAGGGCGTCACGGCTGACGATGTGGCTGCAGTTGCTAACGAGTCCAGCGCGGTGTACTTTATCAACCTCGTGATCTTGCAGTTCTTCAACTTGTTGGCCGTCAGAACACGCCACAACTCTGTGTTCCAGCACCCACCAATTGGCAACGCCCAGACCAAGAACCCGCGCATTTTTGTTGCAATGATCTTTGGCTTGGCGACTACTTTCTTCTTCAACTACATCCCGTGGTTCCAGAGAGTCGTGGGCACTGCCCACGTACCTGTGGAGTATTACTTCATCGCCGTGGGTTTTGGGGCCGTTGTCTTGGTGTACGACGAGTTGCGGAAATTGGCAGTCAGAAAGTGGCCAAAGTCTGTCGTTGCCAAGATCGCCTGGTAGTGATCCTTAGCGACAGCTGCGTATTGCGCCCAGAGCGGCAGACTATCATTGAAGACTGCTTCTAGCCATTTGGAAATAAAAGTTTAGTTTTGATTGGGTTGTAGTTGCAGTAAAATGCACAATTCCAGAATATGCTTTTACTGAGTGGCTGCTGGAAAAATCTAGTATTTGTCAACACTGTTCAAACAAGCTCTCGTGTGTATATTAGAGGAGACACACCTCTGGACGCTTGGCGTACTTTTAGCGGTTGTGCAGACAGCAGGAGATTGGCAGACGCACAACTGCGAGCCACAGTAGTCGCATCTACTTGGCTACATGATGAGCAATAAAATAGTGTTAGAATACATTGTGCATATGTGAAAGATGGTAGAAACATTTAAGCAGCGGCATGAACTCATGTAAACTAGGTGTGGTTGCCCTTCTTGAGTAGTCCGATACAACATGTCAGAACCAGCATAGGCTTGCAGTAACAAGCATACTGCATAGCGATTTCCTAATAGATGGTAAACCCCGTGCTGGGGTGGCTTATGCTCAATTCTAGTGCTTTTTGGTCTCATCCGATATAGCAATGGCCCGCCGCCATTTGTAAGCCACGGACATCAACTATCCCAATTCGCCGCCATTTGTCAGCTACGGGCAGCAGCTGCCCCGATCCGCCGCAAGGGGTCCCGCAAGTGAGGGTGTACATAAGCAGTGTGAGAGGCTCGGATTTACTTGTCGCTCCAGAATAATCAAAATGGTCGAGACAAAAACCGCCTTTGTCATAGGAGCATCCTCCGGGATTGGCTACGCTGTCTCGGAAGAGCTCATCAGAAGAGGGTACAAGACATTTGTCGGCGCCCGGAGAGAAGAGTTGTTGCAACCACTTGTGAAGCTCGGGGCAGTTGCAATCAAGGTCGACAGCACGAGCGTTGAAGAGCTAGCCAGTGCCAGAGAAATCATCGAAAAACAAACACACGGCCTGTTGGATATCCTCCACTACAACTCCGGAATTTTCGCGTCTTCCCCCGCTGCAGAGATTGATATCGATGCCCTAGAGCAGTCGTTTGCCGTCAACGTGTTTGGCATTGCCAAGGCAGTGAAGGTTTTTTTCCCGCTTTTGATTGAGTCAAAGGGTCTTATTGCGGTTACTGGAAGCGTTGCCCTGATTGTCTCACTCCCGGCGGGCTCCATCTACTGCGCCACGAAAGCCTCCGTCACTGCCTACCTCAGCACATTGGCTCTTGAAGTCGAGCCATTTGGCATTACCGTGCTTGACATTGTCGCCGGTGGAGTTGAAACCCCAATGGCTACGCAGCCAAAGCGAGAGTTACCGAAAGACTCTCGTTATTTAGTGAATGGAAAGAACACCTTGAGCGACGAGGACGAGGATAGTAAGCGAACTCCCGCCCCTGTGTTTGCCAAGAAAGTTGTGGGTGACTTTGAAAACGCGCTCCGGTCGTCGTCAAACTATTTCCAGGCATACAGAGGTACTGGCTCAACCTCGGTATGGTATCTTGTGAAATTGTTTCCACGCTGGGCGTTTACGAAATTCATTTTTGCCTTGTTGAAGATGAAGGATTTCAAACTTTTGCCGGGAGACAAGCCGGCGTAACAATGCTTTGGCGCCGTCACTGTGCTGTGGAATGTACTCGGCACCCGTCGTGTTGGTCAGTGCGGCATTGATATTTTTCAGTCAAGAATTAATGAGCAATGGCCTGTGGGGTTTATTTGTTAATGCCTGTCTTTAGCTTTTCGTGGACCGTCGATGAACAGTGCGCTGTCCAGTTGCTCGCTAGAAGCCACAACCGATCAATCTATACCTCTTATATTTTCCGAAAACTTTTCTTGTTTGTTCTCACTTTCCAATCTTCTTACAGTTATTGTTTACTCAACATGTTTAGTAGCCTATAGCTGTCGTGGTGGCCGACGTAAAATAGGCGGGACTAAACAGGACTGTTTGGGACAAACTACTTACTTGACACAAGTGAATCGCAGAAGTAGATTGCAAGAACTGACCACATCGTTTGGTGAGAAGCAGCGCGTAGTTTTTCAATTGAATAAAAAAAATTTTTTTGATCGGTAATTTGTCTGTCTCATCAAATACTGTGTGTTTTCTTCTCCCAATTTTTGGCTAACATTTGGTAAACAGCAATTTTCACTCGCAAAAAAAATGGAATCCCACTAGTAAGGTCTACTTTTATCTCCGTACATGCCAAAATAAATTTTCATTTTTCAAAAAATCTCAGAAACACCTGTGTGTAAATTTAGATATTTCCGCATAGACTGGAAAGTCTATCCGTGAGCGCGTACTGTCAAGCGAGGCTCACGCCGTACGCATGCCGATGCTATGTACGATGTGCAACCACTACTAAACACCGCAGCCAAGATACAGGGGTCGATTTCTTTTTTAGAAATAGCGGTAGCGACTTCTTCAGAGCCATGCTGTTTCTCAGGAAAAACGGTAGCGACCTCTTCAGAGCCATTGCGAGAGCGGGCGGGTTTAGTCAAGCATTGGCCCGCCGGCATTTGTCAGCCGCGCGCAGCTCAGCTTTTCCCGCCCCGCAATTGACAGTGCATATAAGTTGCAATCTGCCTCAGAACTGCACATTACAACACAAGAAGCATAATGGGAAAGACGAAAACCGCGTTTGTGATTGGGGCATCGTCCGGGATTGGCTTCGCCGTGTCGGAGGAGTTGATTAACAGAGGATACAAAACGTTTGTCGGGGCTCGCAGAGAAGAGCTATTGGAACCGCTCGTGAAGCTTGGCGCAGTAGCAATCAAGGTGGACAGCACCAGCGTCGAGGAACTCACAAGAGCCAAAGAGATCATTGCTAAAGAAGCACGGGGCCTGTTGGATATCCTCCACTACAACTCCGGGATTTTTGCGTCTTCCCCTGCTGCGGAAGTCGACATCGACGCTCTCGAGCAGTCGTTTGCGGTCAACGTGTTCGGCATTGCTAAAGCAGTGAAGGTATTCTTTCCACTTTTGATTGAAAGCAAGGGTCTTATTGCGGTCACCGGGAGCGTTGCTCTGATTGTGTCCCTTCCGGGGGGCTCGGTTTACAGCGCTACTAAGTCCGCGGTCAGTGCCTACCTCAGCACTTTGGCTCTTGAGGTGCAGCCGTTTGGAATCTCCGTGCTTGATATTGTCGCTGGTGGGGTTGAGACCCCAATGGCTACGCAGCCGAAGCGTGAGTTGCCAAAGGACTCTCACTATATTGTCGATGGGAAAAACACCTTGAACGACGAGGACGCGGTGAGCAAGCGGACCCCGGCACCTGTGTTTGCCAAAAAAGTCGTGGGAGACTTTGAGAGTGCGCTTCGGTCGTCGTCAAACTATTTCCAGGCGTATCGCGGCGCGGGGTCGACGTCAATCTGGTACATTGTGAAAGTTTTGCCACGGTGGGCGTTTACAAAGTTCATTGTTGCCGTGTTGAAGCTCAAAGACTTCAAGCTTTTACCGGGGAGCAAGCAAGCGGTGCACTGAGCACTGCGAAGAGAACGAGGCGATACGCTTAGAGTGCGGCGAAGAGTGGTTCGTCAGTGCCCCGTAACTTGCTGTGTTTATACGCTTGCAGTGCCTAACCAGCAGTGCCTAACCAGTGGCTTTTTAGCATCAGGGCGCCGGCACTGAGCAGTTGTGCGAGCTCATTAATGTAGAAAGCGCAAATTGAGCGGACCGGTAGATGCTCTCTGAAGTGGCACACGCCTGCTGCTAAGTTTCTGTGACGCATGCTGGTGTGCACCAGAATCACTAGTTGCCACTTGGAGAATCACTAGTTCCCACTCGGCACTGCATGTTGCTATTTATTGTTTTTATTTACTCTGAGATGTTTTACTTGTGCCCTTTCTATCATCCTTGGTTCGGTGTCGAATCAATTTATGTGTTTGAGAAAGATGTAGGTGTTGGTAATGTAAGCTGCTGTGGCACAGTGAACCGACAGTGTGGGAAAAACATAGTGTGTGGAAAAACACAGTGTGTGGACTTCACTCCGCGGCTCTCACAAGAACTATTGCCACTGATTCTCATCGCCTTGTCAAGCGTCCAATCTTGATTTTATGTCGAAGCCCCCTCTTCTGCTTGCATGGCGGAGCCACGATGCAGCTTGCTCCCTACATACAGCCGCAGCTAATAGATAGGCAGGAGCAGGGCCAAATGGCAGACTAAATGGCAAGCACCCCATTGTTTAGCAATAATTAGTTAACTCGCAGCAAACATTAGAATTCTAAATTATTTGACAGAAAAGTATTGTCCTAAATGTATTTTCTTGATATTCTTTGGCGCTACCAGCTCACTGTGTTCATGGTTCTGGAACTACTCTATTTTCCACTGTCCACTGCCGTTCTGCTTTAGGCAAGTCCGCCCCGTGCTCCGGCCGCACACGCCGCTCAGGGAAAGCAAAACCCGCCTGGAGTCATCGGTATTAAACAGCGGCGATGCCCCAGGTATTCACCCGGAGCAAGTGGTAAAAGTTTACAATCACAAAGACCCTGTCTCCAGCATGCCGTCATTGAAGAAAACAGTATTTGTCATCGGAGCCTCCTCGGGCATCGGCTACACTGTCTCGGAAGAGCTCATCAGCAGAGGCTACAAGGTGTTTGTTGGCGCAAGAAGAACCGAGCTTTTGAAGCCATTAGTCGAGATGGGGGCGATTGCTATCAAGGTGGACTCTACCAATATCGACGAATTGCTCGGGGCCAAAGAGCAGATTGAGAAGGAGGCTGAGCAGTTGGATATCCTATATTACAACGCCGGTGTGTTTGACTCCTCGCCCGCCGCAGAGGTCGACATCAAGGGTCTTGAGCAGTCGTACGCCGTGAATGTCTTTGGCGTGGCCAAAGCTGTCAAAGCGTTCTTCCCATTGCTTATCAAGAGCAAAGGCTTGATTGCCGTGACGGGCAGTGGTGCTGCGTTGGTGCCGCTTCCAGGCGGCAGTGTCTACAACAGCACCAAGGCCGCAGTCTCTGCTTACCTCAGCACATTGGCGCTTGAGGTTGAGCCGTTTGGAATCAAGGTCATGGAGATTGTGGCTGGTGCCGTGGAGACCAACATGGCCACCGAGGTGCGGGCCGAACTCCCAAAGGACTCGTTCTACTTGGTGGACGGCGAAAACGCCTTGGGCAACCCGAACTCTGAGGCCAGCAAGATGCCGCCGCAGGTGTTCGCCCTGAGAGTTGTCAACGACATGGAGGGGATGTTCAAGAGATGGTCGAACTACTTGCAGACCTACAGGGGCACAGGGGCCACCTTGGTGTGGTGTTTTGCCAAGTTCATGCCAAGATGGGTGTTTGCCGGGTTTATTGTCAGCGCTGCCAAGGGGAAGTTTGACGTCTTGCGGAAGAGATACGGGGGGTTATAGATGGCAGCAGTGCACTGGCGAAGTCAGTAGGCATTGGCAGTAAGCATTGGCAGTAGTTCTACTAAGGCAGTGTTGGTTCCACTTACTCGTCGGCTAGTGTGCTTTTGATGGTAGTACGGCTACAGCACAACACTTGGATTGCTAGTGGCTACTTTGCATGGAGCCTGTTGCTTATGGTGGTATCTTGGCTTTCCCTCGGCAGCACGCCATTGGTTGAGCTTATCAACTAGCCCCAGCTCCATCCGCATTTTGTTTCAATTGGAGTGCTATATGTGCTCCGACTAAAACTATCTATTTGCATATATTTTTATTGATGTATTTACTTGATGGCGTATTTACTTGATGGCGTGATCTTGTATGAAGGACACGGCAAATTCTTTAGTCGCGTACCGTCCGAGCTTACAAGGGTGGTGGCAGGAGTGTAAGGCAGGTCTAGTAGTGCCTAATGTATTGAATGAAGTATATTTATATATTGTAAGTTTTCCGTATCTAGTTTAATGTATTTAGTGTATTGTACTCTATTTTCTGGCGTTGAAAAAAGAAGCGCGCCACGGCTTCGCTGGTCCATCGCTTAACGTTTGCACTGCTTAGAGCCAAACGTCACGAATTACAAGTGGAGCGATTTTGATCTTTGCAGGCTCTGCCGCTGGTGTTGTGAGCTACCCATCTTTTGGCTGCTTATAATCGCACGCTACAGAGCATCCCGCTTCGCGGTCTGCTGCTTCTGTCTAGTGTTGATCCACTGCTTTCCACGCATCATGGCGACCCACATCACCATCAACGACAACACGCACAATCCAGTTAGTAGCGTAAAACACCCTCCAATGGTCAAAGAACGTTGCATTCTTGCCAAAGCAGCAACCCCACAGGCAGCAAGGACACATCTGAATAAATTGACACAGGCGGTGCTCGTAGAAGTGCGCGTGGGGTTGAGGTCCGCAAGCAAGATCGCCCCAACTGTGACAAAGGGACTATTGCAAAGACTATTCAAGCCCGAGCCTATTAGCACTGCCACCAAAGGTTGCCTTTGGCCTAATGACCAACCGCAAATGAGTAGGCCAAGCAAAAAAATGATTCCCGTGGGAAAAAGCACGGGCAAGCGGGCTTTGAGGAAGTCGAAATCGTCGTCTTTCACACCCTTCTGCTTCCGCTCCTCATTGTACCTCTGGTAGTACCAATCACCGAGCCTTCCCATTATGACAGACCCCACTGCACTGGTGATTCCGGGAACCAAAAAACACAATCCGACACTTCTCACGCTGTAGCCGTAAACTTCCTGGAGTGTCGTACTGAGGCACGTGAAGAGCATGCACCAGCAGGTGTAGAAGAGACCGCACGGCAAGAGGACCATAATTACTTCGGGTTTTGATACTATGAAAGGCACGTCCATCAATTTTCTGAGCAAGCCCCCTGCGTTTGGTGCTTCTAATGAGCTCTCTTGGTTGGTGAGCTTTCTCTTGAAGTGAGGAATACTCCAGAGAAAGGATCTGGAGTATAACTTGGGAGGCTTCACCGACCCATTGCCCACAAAGCTCCGGCGGGTCTCGGGTAATAGAAAAAAGTTTAATACTAATGCACAGCCACAACCAATTGCTAAGAACCAGAAGATGGCTCGCCAGGTGCCGAAGCCCGACACCAAAAGACCCCCGAAAAGTGCCCCAACCGCCTGGGAGAAGAGCTGGATGCCTGAGACAAAACCCACAAGCGAGGCACGTGTCTGTCTGGGAGCAAGATCCGCACAGATCCCACTGCCAATTGCAATCAAAGGTGAAATTCCACAAGACTGCAAACATCTAAGAAAAAGGATCACTCCATAGTTGTTGCAGCACGCAATCCCGATGCATGCCGCGATGTAGATCACGCAGCAGACCAACAGCACGGGACGGCGGCCAATCAGATCTGCAATGCTCGCAGTGACCATTGGCGAAAGACCCTGAAGTAAAAGATAGAGCACGACCGCGAGATTCGAGAGCTCTTCGGTAATGTGGAATTTTTGTTCTATGGTGTAAATGATCGGGAAGTAGATGTTGCTGCTAATCACCAGCCAGAAGCCTGCGGTGCCAGTAAGAAACACAACAAAGTATTTCTCCCGGAGACTGAACACCGAGTATGGAATTTCGTGGTGTGACTCCGCGATGGATTCCTGTGAAATGTTCAGCGCACACCCCAGTGAAGTGTTGCACTCATGTTCATGTGCGGCTTTATGTCCGCGCTCAGCGGTGCCCGGGCGCGTAAGGGCCCCACCAACTGACTTCTCAGGAACACTAATATTCTCACCTAGCTGATTTTTATTAGTTCCGCCAAGCCCCATGCGCGGCTCCGTGCTTGGCATTTGGTTTGGCTGGATGTGTTGTTGGCGTAGCTTTGCATTGGTAAGCAGCAGGCTCTGGCCGGCACTACCAATATCATTTGTCATCGCTGTGCAGCTTTACTACAGAGTGCAGCGGCCAAGCAGAGCCTTTATACCAGAGCCATGTTGGAAGAGTCATAGGACTCCAGGCTCCCGGAGAATTGGTCATGCAACGCTAGTCCGAGGAGTTGCCTAGTTCGGAGTTGTCTACGTCGTCACAACTCCGCGTTTCCGCGATATGTCAGCTGAGGCTCGGAAGGCCCATCATCATACGCACAATTATGCACGACTATGCGCCTTTCTGCTGATCCTAGCCTGTCTGGCGATTGCGCAGTTGCTTGCTAACGGTATATAAAGCTTGACACTGCTTGCTCCTCAGACTTACCCATCTAAAATGTCCACTGACAAAATCACCCTTTATCTTTTGAACCAATCCCGGTCCAACCGGATTATCTGGCTCCTTGAAGAGCTTGGCCTCAAGTACGACGTCGTCTCGTTCAAGAGAGACAAGAACTTCAGAGCCCCACCGGAGACCAAGAAGATCCACCCCCTTGGCCGTTTCCCAGTGGTCAAGATTGCGCCTGGCGGAGACGAGTCGAAGGCCGTGACGTTGGCCGAGACCGGCTACATTGTGGACTACTTGATCGAGCACTACGACAAGGCGGGCAAGTTGGTGCCGGACACCGACCTTGGCAAACGCCAGGCCAAGTACTACGGGTACTACGCCGAGGGCACCCTCATGGGGCTCTTGTTGGCCTCTATGATCTTCAAGACCGGTGTCGACAGGGCCCCGTACGGGATCTCCTTCATCATTAGAAAGGTCACCGATATCTTCAAGTCTCTCTACTACCTCCCTGAATTGAAGGCGAACCTCGAGTTCTTGGAGCACGAGTTCAAGAACGATGGAGGCAAGTACGCTATCGGAAACAAGTTGACGTACGCCGACATCATCTTTGTGTACCCATTGGCCGACAACTTGTTCAGCAACCCGAAGTTGGCCTCGGGGTTTGGCATCGACGTCACCAAGTATCCTACTTTGCAGGCTTGGAGCAAGACCGTTGAGGCCCACCCAGGCAGAGAGAACGCGAACAAGATTGAGGCGAAGTACTTCTAGCAGCGAAAAGCAGTGAGCGGGAGGGGCCCGGGTGCTGCTAAACTTTAGCGCCGCACTTTCGAGCGAGAAAGTGTGCAGAACGGTTCTCAGTAGCAGACTGGCGACCCCAGTCTGCTGCCAGGCAATTCTAGTAGTGGCACTAGCACACTGGTTGTCAGTGTGCTGCGTGAATGCTTTTCGTGAGTCGTCGAAAAGTATTCGAGCGCTACGTATTTATGTGTTGTGAATTTATGTCCGACTAATTGAGAAGGTGTAGCGAAGCAGACAGAAAACTTTATGAATAACTTTCGTACAGCACTGGCGGCAGGCAAGACTTTAACAATTTGCTAAGCTAGTATGCTGCTTAGCTAGTATGCTGCCAAGCTGCGTCTGCAGTGCACCGCCATGAGGCACTCACTGGCTAGGGCATTAGTAAGTCGGATTACCACCTATTACAAGGGCCCACTCAAAAGCAAAGCGGCATCGGCGAGTCGGTGTCTCAGAAACCAGTTTCCTGTCAGCTGCGTGCAGCGTGCCCTGACAGATGCAGCAATTTCTAAGCAGCAACTGGGCGCTGACAAATATGCACCAGTAGCAGAAAAGTATGGGGTACTTTGTAAATTGTGATGACAATTATATGCAGGAACACAAAGTATGTTGTTTCTAAGTAGGATGAGGCCCCAGAGACAGAATTATTAAGCCCAAGGAGGGATGACAATTACGTTCCACCCGGATTCAACTATAAGTATCGGGGACTCATCACGGTAATACCTTTTTCCATCACAAACACAACAACAAACTACAATCAAAAAACGATTATCAACAAATTTCCAAATGTCTGCTAACACTGTTTACCGTTCCACCGAGGGCAAGGACTACAGAGACGTCAAGCGTTTCCAGGAGGAGGTGCCTAAGGTTGGAAACAACGAGGTCTTGATCAAGGTCAGAGCTCTTTCGCTCAACTACCGTGACTATGCTGTTGCCAACAGAACCTACGGGTTCCCAATCAAGGACCAGGTCGTTCCGTGCTCCGACGCGGCCGGCGACGTTGTTGAGGTTGGCTCCAGCGTCAAGGGTTTTGCTGTTGGTGACAAGATTGTTTCTGTTTTTGATCCAACTAACTTCTATGGAGTCCAGAGAGACTGGGAGAATGGCTGGGGTGCCCCACAAGACGGCTTCCTTCAGCAGTACAAGGCTGTTAATGCGGACAGTCTCATCAAGTTGCCAAAGGACACCCATTTGTCCTACGGCGAGGCGGCCTGCATGGTCTGCACTGGTGTCACAGTCTGGAACACTCTCTTCGGCGGCAAGAAGTTTACCGCTGGGGACACCATCTTGATGCTTGGCACTGGCGGTGTTTCCATCACCGGATTGATCTTAGCCAAGGCGGCTGGTGCCCGGACCATCATCACCTCGTCCTCTGATGAGAAGTTGAAGTTTGTCAAGGAAAAGTATGGTGCCGACCACACTATTAACTACTCCAAGCATCCTGACTGGGAGAAGGAGGTGTTGAGAATCACCGACGGCGCTGGTGTTGACTATGTCCTCGAGAACGGCGGAAGCGGCACTATTGAGAAATCCATTCTCTCCACCAAGAGAGGTGGGGACATTGGTCTCATTGGTTTCTTGTCGACCCCCGAGGTTCATCCTGATGTGGCCATGTTGGTGCTCGCCGGAAGCGTCACCTTGAGAGGCATTGCCGTCGGGTCCAAGCAGTTGCTCGAGGAGTTGGTCAAATTTGTCCACGTCAAGAAGTTGCCAATGGCTGTTGAGAAGGAGTTTGGGTTTTCTCAGGAGGAGGTCCACGCGGCGTTCAAGCAGTTTGAGAACAAGAATCACATGGGCAAGATCGTCATCAATGTGGAGCATTAAACAAGTTGGCGAGTGCAACGAGTGCCTAACGCAGACTAGATTGATTTCATCAACATAAATATACAAAAAAAAAATTTCTTCCACATTGTAAAACTTGAAGTTTTTTGTAGGTCTGGATGTCACCATAATATGACAATTAATGAAAGCCAGGGTTGAAACTTGGTGCTAAATTTCACGCACATACACTGTACCGCTTTCGCCATTTATGGGCTCCATATACTCCTATGTGCTTGTCCGTTATCTACCGGTAATCACAAATTGTAGTGGTAAACCGATGAGGTGATGAGCAGACACCGCTGTTTCCCTAAGTTATTGGTCTGGAGGCAGAGCAACAACCGCATTTCCACTCCTGCTTTGTACCGCTACAATTCTGGCTACAATGGTTCACATATAGTACATTTTGAAAACACATAGTTTCTAGGTTGCTAACAGCTCGGACACAGAGCATCGGTTTCAGCTAATTGAGCTTGCATAATACCCGAACATCGCGACTAGGACTGCTTAATCACTAACGCACTGCCTCGTTTAGAATGCTTTGTCAGTTTTCGCCAACGAACTGCCTCCATTGAGTACTGCCGCAGCACATTGGCTTCGTCAATGCAATGCTTACCGGTGCTAGCTGTATTGCGGCGCCGGCAAAGTGTACCCCAAATTCATAAACGGGTCCAGGTTGTACTTTCCCAGGTTCAAGAACTCGTGGAACGGCATCCCTACAGTGCCAAAATCCAAGTCCCAGAACTTCTCCATGGCACTGAACTGCAACTCGGGCTCAATCAAGTGCGACGACGCAACAATATGACACTTCTCAAAGTTCATCAAACCCACGTGAAGAATAAAGCACAAGTGGTAGCAGTGGAAGTAGCGCACCGACAACAGGCGCATCGCCCGGTAGTAGCGCTGGAACTTGGCCACGAGCTCCATAATGATGGCACGGTTGGTGTCAAGCGGAGCCCCCAACCACCTGAGGTTTTCCGAGGTCTCTGCAGAATTCATCGAGCCAACAACGTCAAGCAACAGCACGTGCTCCGAGTTTCCGCGCATCACAAGGCCCATCAAGAAGATAGCGGAGACCTTCACGCAGTGCCAGATGTGTGCGGCCACCATTGTCTCGAGTTCGGGGGAGCATATCTTGGACGGGTTTTCGGAAAAGTCCAAGCCAATTCTGAACAACGTGAGGGCCGCATCGGCGCTGTTCGCATAGTACTGCTCATTGTTTTCAGGAGCGTGCAAATAGAGAAGACAGTTGAGGGTGAGAAGGGAGCAGAGCACGGTGATCCGTAGCACAAGCTCGTCAATCACGTGGGCGTTCTCCAGGGCCCCGCCGCGGATGTTGCACAACAACTCAAACGGGTTGAGCTTGGAGACCAACAAGTCGTCGAACGCAGCAACCAAGGCGGTGGTCTCCTTGAACGGTGCGTCGACCTCGACTCGGTTGAAGATCTGGGCCGCCTGCCGCTGGAGACTCGTGACCCGCGAGTTGATCTTCAACAATCTCGAGAGTCTGAGCTCGTGATTGGACAACCACAACCCGTTGGTGTCCAAGTCGTTGAACGGCTCGTGGCACGTGGTCTCACTGTCTTGCACCAAAAGCGGGAGGCCGCAGTCGAACGCCAGCCCGGCGTCGAGGTAGCGTAACACTGCCCATGTCTTGCGCCACAAGTGGGCGTCGGAGTCCAGGATCTCCACCAACTTGAACTCCGACGGGTCTCTGCTGAGCCCCATGTAGCGGGCGATCTGAACCGCAATGCCGAGGTGTGTGTTTGGACAGTTTGTCGTGCGGTCGTCCATCTCGGGGCAGTGTATGTAATAAATACGGAGGAGGAGTACCGCCTGAAGCTTTCTGAAATCGGCCTTCTCGACAATCTCGCTGCGGACAATCAAGTAGTTGGCAAAGTCAGCGTACTTTGACGAAATTGAGCCGTTGCTCTCAAGGAACATATAAAGGACCTCCTCGTCTGGGCTCTGGGGCCGCTTCGTCTTGAAAGTCTTGATGGGAAGCGTCAAGTACGAGAACCGCAAGATGATGAGCAAGATGGCCAAAGTACTACGCTTATGGACCATGTCGTGCTGGTCGACAACCAAGCTCTTGGCAAAGAGCAGCGAGACCTCGTCTAAAAGAATGTCCTCGCTGATAAATGAGCTGTAAGTATAGAACAATGCAAAGAATCTCCGAATGAGGGCCTGCATGACAGCCAAAGAAGGAAGGCTGGGCAACTCGGGGACTTGCACCACGTCGACGCGCCGCCCGCTGGAGCAGTCCAACGAGGTGGGCTTCCCCATCTGGTACAAATGATCATTCTGCCGCTCAAGCGACGTCGCCTTGTTTTCGTACTTCTTTTTCTGCTCGCACCACCCGGGGCTGTACATGCGGATAAGGTCCGGGTCGTTGGTGATGAGATACATGTAGGAGGTGGGCCCGTACAGGTGGATCTTCAAGTTCTTGATTGCAAAGCGCGAGGTCTGCTTACCTATGGTGAGCCGCTTCTCGGGAGCTGTCTCAGCGGGCTTCTCGCTGTACGCCCCGCCGTTCGACCAGGGCGGTCTGTCCACCAATGTGGTCTCCGAGGACACACTCGGGGTGCCTTGCTCGGGACTGGAGCCCTTGCTCTGTTGGCTAAAGGCGGCTCCCTTGCTCTGCTGGCTCAAGGCGGCCTCCAACTGCTGGATCTGCCGCTTCAAGTCGCCGACCGACTCCTCCACGGCCTCCTCCTCCCTCACCTTGCTTTCCCAGGTCTGCTCCTTGTACGAACAGGCTGCCTCGAAGTGGTTTGCCCGGCAATTGCCGCAGTGCGGCTTGGCCTTGTCGCACTTGATCTTGCGGGCGCGGCAGACCAGGCAGGTTGTGGGGACTCTGTTGCGTTTTCTCGGGGGCTGGGTCATGCTTGGGATGCGGGGCGGGTGCTAGCGGGGCGGTTTCGGGGGGTTTATATATTGGTATGTCTTGTGGTTTTGGCCGGTGGCTTTCCGGTATATAAGAATTGCTGCTGCTGCGATGCACACCGGGATGCACTCCGGGGTTATCGCAGTTAAGCGGGAGGGCTGTGTGCGGGTAAGAGCAGTAAGAACAGTGCAAGAGCAGTAAGAACAGTGCACCGGGGTGCTGCGAAAAGTACGACTTTGCTCATTGGCAGATAAAACTTGAATGAGTTCATTATTGATTAGCTACTGATCTAATCGACGTTGAATGAAAGGGCTCCTTGGTGGAAAATGGTGAAAATAGGCATACTTGATGCCATTCGGCGACCAGGTGCATGTCCGACTGGCAGCGATGACAAATGCGGCGCCTGCAGGTCGCACAGCACGCAGCACAGCCGCTCGCGATCAATTCTTCCATATAGTGAGGGAATCCGCAGTGCACTGCTGGTCAGTGCACTGCACTGGCCGAGCCAGGGTGCTGCAAACACTTCAAGAATAAGGGAGCTGTTCATTGGTAAACTAATATATGGAGCAGTTATTGCAAACTAATATACAAGCAGCCATTGCGAACGAATCTATAAAACTACTTTCCTATCGGCCTTCATCTATTGTCTTGTCTTGGCATTATCGTGAAGCTACATCAATGTTCTGCACTAGAGCCTTCACACAATATTCTGCACATCAAATTCTGCACGCAGTGGCGAGCGTTAGCGAGATGCTGCTGTGTAGCCAACCGTGGTGCCTGTTAACCGTGTTGTCCGTAAATTGTGGTGCCTGCTAACTGTGGTGCCTGCTAACTGTGCCTGCAAACTGCTGTGTCTAACCACTGCCGTGTCTAACCACTGCTGTGTCTAATCACTGCTGTGTCTAATCACTGCTGGGCTGATAAACTGAGTTTGAACAGGTGGGCTAGTAAATTGTGATCGTTTGATTTCGAGATGCGAACGGATCCTTGTACTTACGTTTAGTACTGGCTTAGATTGGACCAATGCGCAAGGCGAGAACCTTTTGTTTGTCAATGAGATGCTTCGTCATATAAGATGCCAATGAGCTGGTTTGAAGTATACGTTTACCAATGGGCTGCTTTTTCATATATGCCAATGAGCGGCTTCGGCATTTTAGTTTGTCAATGAGCGGCTTTGCCATACTACTAGCAGCACCCATCTTTGGGGCCACTCATGGCGCATGTCTGGGCCACTCTTGGCCCCACACATCTCGCGTTCGGGCTCTAAGATGTACCAACTGGGCGGGTCAATGGAGCATAGCAGTGGCGAGCGTCAGCGAGACGCTGCGCTATAACCAGCAATGGACCACGAAGTGGGACATTGCGTCTAACTCTGTTCTGCTCCGCAGTCCATCGGGCAGTGAGTAGGTTAAACGCCATTGCTGGTTCTAGCGCAGCGTCTCGCTAGCGCTCGCCGCTGCTATTCCGGGTAACCCTTTTTTTTCCTGACACCTTCGGGTGTACCGCGGCGGCGGGTCCTCAGTATTCACGTGGCGCATACTGTCAGACAGAAGCGGTTGCACAGCCAGTGGCAGAGACGAGTGCCTCTAGCTTATTCCAATGAACCGCAATGATTTCTTGGAGGAGTTCCACGGGCTTCTGAGTGAGAAACGCGAGTGGGGCGCGCCCCAGTTGCGCACAGTGAGAAGCACCAACACCTTGAATGGCAGCCAACGCGAACGCTCCAACCTGAAGCCCAACAACATGAGCCTCGACCTTTTGGGAGCGGGTCTCGGCTCGAAGATTGTGCAGAGTCAGAGAGACACGGGCTTGACAACGCCCACCGAGTCCAGTTTCGAACGGTTCTCTTTTTCTCGCCCGTTGCGTCACCAGCGGCTGGTGCTGCTGTTGCTGCTGGCGTCGGTGAACAACCTCCAGTTCACCCAGCAGCAGCAGCTGCCGCAGAGGGGGGCCCTCGTGTCCCCGGGCAAGTCGATTGCCAGCGATACAAACGCCAAGTACATGAGCGTCATCGACTTGTACGACGACGAGCCGAGCGAGCAGTCGGAGAAGTACGGAAGCTTCTTGGGCGTGGGTCAAGGCGCCGAGCAACGAGTCCTGGGCGGCTCCTTTGACTTTGTGCTGCCCCGGGACGCGTCGTTTGATCAAGCAAGAGGGTTTTCCAAGGAACACGCCCGGGAAAGCAGTGGGGAGCAAAGTGCGGACGCGTTCGACTTTGGCGGGGAGGAGAGTCCGTACAGGGGTGGCCATGGCGGCGATACAAGCACTGGCAGTGCTGGAAACACCACCGCTGTTTTTTCGGCCGGCAGAGCGTCTGGGGATGTGTCGCACACTTCTGATGCAAACACGCTTCAAGATATCACGCGGAGCACCGTGAGCAATGAGAGTGCGCTCAACGCGTTGGAAGGCAATGCCCCGCACCACTCTTCCCGCGACGAGAATCCGTTTCACTTTGAAAGTGAAATCGTGTCGCCGACTCAGGAGAGCCATGGGCATGGCCGCGCCGCTGGTCACCTAAAGCAGGATACCATTTTCTACTCTCCAAGAACGTCGTTGAGTGACGCCTCGGTGCGGGAAGCAGTGCCGCCTCCGCGGATCATCGAAGAAGGCGAGGTGATGACCCAGGAGTTGGGGGACGCTTCTTTCGAAGACATCACGCTGCAGAGTCTCAGGCAGAGGAACAAGCAGACAAGCGGCTCCAGTCTAGCGAATGCGGGCCAGGTGCCGTTGGTTCCTGTGTCGTATGCCACCACCAAGGGTCCTAGCATGGGCGGCTTGACGCCTGTCAGTGCCAACACCACCAAGAGGCAGCCTGGCGCCGGCCCCATGCTGGCGGGGAGTGAGGTGAGTGAGCTGAGCAGGACAGCCAGTGCGCTTAGCAACCTGGGCAGCAACAGCAACGTGCGCAACTTCATCAACGACAACAAGCTGTTGTTGCTGCTCCAGCTGACTAAGCAGTCCGACACAGTGAAGATTGAGAGAAGCCGGCTGGCGGTGATGAAGAGTGATCGCGACAGATACGGCTTCAAGAAGACCACGCTGTTTGTGACGCAGAAAGAGTACGACTCCTGGTGGAGCGAGTACGGGCCGTATCTTGTGCGGCGCAAGAAGAAGTGGCAGGCGCTTCTCCGGCAGAGCGGGCTCGCGTTGAACAACGACAGTCCGGTGCGGTTCCCGCCAAGATCCAACAAGCTCAAGCGGTATGTCCGAAAGGGGATACCGGCGGAGTGGCGCGGGAACGCGTGGTGGCATTTTGTGAGGGGAGACGAGAAACTCAAGAGTAATGTGGGGTTGTATGACAAGATTGTGGAGAGTAGTCTCGGGGGAAAGACGCAGGACACCGAGATCATCGAAAGAGACTTGAACCGGACCTTTCCCGATAATCACTATTTCCGTAGTGACAGTGAGGAAGAAACACCCTTGGTTCAAAGCTTGCGCAGAGTGCTCACTGCGTTTGCCATCTACCAGCCCCAAATCGGATACTGTCAGTCGTTGAACTTCTTGGCGGGGCTACTTTTGATATTTTTGGACGAAGAAAAGTCTTTCTGGATGTTGGTGATAATCACTTCCAAGCTTTTGCCCGGGGTCCATGACATCACACTCGAGGGAGTCAATGTCGACCAGGGCGTGCTCATGCTCACGGTGCAGGAGTACTTGCCCAATGTCTGGCACAAGATTGGCTTTAACTTTGACGAGGCGAGTGCGAACGGGCGCCAGAGTTTCAACAACGAAGTCAACGTGGTCACCAAGCTACCGCCGATCACTTTGTGCACCGCCAGCTGGTTCATGAGTGCGTACATTGGGATTCTTCCCATTGAGACCTGTCTCCGTGTGTGGGACTGCTTCTTCTACGAGGAGAGCAAGGTGTTTTTCCGGATGGCGTTGACTATATTGCGCTTGGCCGAGCCTCGACTTGCCGAGGTGAAAGACGAGATGGAGGTTTTTCAGATCATCCAAAACTTCCCAAAGCGTTTGTACGATCCTAAGGACTTGTTCGACGGCTGCTTTAAGAAGAGAAACGCCTACAATAATTTGTCACAGAAAGAGATCAATAGATGCCGGGCATTCGTGAAGGAGCAGCGGCTGCGGGCGGCGAAGCAGAAGCCGGCCGAGCCGCAGAGCTCTAGCAGCGAGATGGAGAACGAGATCCAGAAGTTGAAGAACGAGTTGAGTGAGAGCTACATCCCGGATGAGTATGATTTCCGGAAGAACGGGTTGGCGGGGGTGCACTGGAACAGGAGTTTGGCACGGAAGTTGCGGAAGCAGAAGAAGAGGAAGTGAGGCAGTGCATTGGCGAAGCCGATGTGCTGCGAGTACTGGCGAGCGAAGCGCGACAGTACTCATTATTGGCACCACTATTCTTGTGGCGTATGCTCGCCAGTACTCATGATTGGCACCACTATTCTTATTCCTCGCTCCGCTCGCCAGTACTCATTTTCGGCACCACTATTCTTATTCCTCGCTCCGCTCGCCAGTACTCATTTTCGGCACCACTATTTCCGTGCCGTATCGACTGTGCTACTGGATGGTTTGCAACGCCAATATGCTGTTGGATGGTTGGCAAATTCCATTCCAATGTGCTGTGAAGCAATGGAAAACGATCATTACACTTTGCTTCGCTGAAGCAAAGACAAGAACAAGAGAGTAGAAAAAGCACATGGCTTTGTGCACTGCTTACTTAATATCTGTTGAATCCACTTCTCCCGCCACAGCTTTCACGCTGCAAATTACTCATTTATAATTAACGAACTTAATCAATGACTGCAGAAGCAAAAGGGGGTGTAGACAGAAGTTGTGGCAAAGAATTGAGAGTCTGATGTGGGTGTGCCATGCACGGCCGAGCCGCAGTGCCTTAACGGGTGCTCCGCAGAGGATCTTGCAAGCGGAATCTTGCAGGCGGTATTCACCAGTAACGGGGTCATGCTTTGTTGAGAAGGGGCCTTGTCAATAAGAGAGTTCCGGGAAAAGCAAAATCAGAGCAGTGGCATGTAGAGCAGTGGCATGTAGAGCAGTGGCATGCTTGGAGGGAACCCACGTTTGGGTAGATCTCTGGACAGACACCTTCAGAGGACCCTTCTTGGCGACCGTGCGGCACTGCATGGATCCAGGTGACGCTAATTAACGCACCGCCCTGATGCGTAATCGAAGATAAGAATTCCAATTTTCGATCGATTTTCTTTTCTCTACCTTTTCATATGGGCAACCAACTTTCTACGACCACAAAAGAGATGGCGGGTGTCACGCTGGGTGACCCTGTTGCTGACGAGAAGCAGAGCATTGAGCGTGCTTCCCCAGACTTTTTCAACGAGAAAGGTAGACACAGTGAAAGCTGTGCAGAGTCAAGTGACGGTTCGAAACTAAAAAAACTAAATGGGCTCGCGGTCCCTTTGCTGCTGCTCAACAATTCACAGCTCCGGCTGTGGGATTCCGGAATCCTAGCCAATCCTAAGAACCGACTTGTGATGGACACGCTTGCTAAAACCGAGATCAACGAGGTCGTCAAAAACCGCGAGAGTTTTATAATTAATGACACCAACATATTCAACACCAAAGTGGAGCCTGAGGGGAGCCCGATCACAAACCAGACCTGGACCCTGGGCCGCTGCTGGCTTTTCTCCGCAACCAACGTGCTAAGGGTCCCGGTTCAAAAGAAACTCAACCTTAATGAGTTTGAGTTCTCTCAGCTGTACTTGTTTTTTTGGGACAAACTCGAAAAGGCAAACCATTTTTTAAGCAATTCCATCAACACGGCCGAGCAAAGCCTCGACGACCGGCTGGTCAGTCTGATATTCAAGAACTGCGTCTTTGACGGCGGGATGTGGGGCCCTGCAGTGAGTCTCATTGAAAAGTACGGGTTGGTGCCGCACAGTGTTTTTCCGGATTCCTTCTCCGCCGCTAACACTATAACTCTCAACGAGATTTTGTGTACAAAGTTGAAGGAAAATGCGTTGCATCTTAGAAAATTGGTCAACGATGGTCTGACCACGAGAGACGAGATCACCACGTTAAAGGAGGAGTACCTCGAGGAGGTGTACCGGGCGTTGGTATTGACCCTCGGCGTTCCCCCAAAACCTAACAAGAAGTTTACCTGGGAATATGTTGATAAAACAAAAAAGTGTCACAGAATCGAGATTACGCCCTTGGAATTTCGAGAGAAGTACATTCCATACGACTTGCAGAACTATGTGGTCCTAGGGAACGACCCGCGGTTCGAGTACTACAAACTTTACGAGCTTGACTTGTTCAACAACATCGACGGTGCGCCACCTCCACAGCATGTCAATGTTCCTACTGATGAGCTCAAGCAGGCTGCTATAAAAAGCTTGCAGAACAACCAGCCAGTCTGGTGCGGCTCGGACTGGATGAAGTATCTTGACATGGAGCGTGGTGTTTTAGACGTAGACATGTACGACTACGAGGCGGCTTTTGATATCAAGGTTCTGCTAACAAAGAAGCAACGCCACCAGACACACGCCACGTCGCTCAGCCATGCTATGGTGATTACAGGGGTTCATTTGGAAAACGGCAAGCCGGTACGCTGGCGGATCCAGAACTCGTTGGGGCCCGAGCACGGCAAGGCGGGGTACCTTGTGGCAACGGACCGTTGGTTTGATGAGTACATGCACATGGTGGTGGTGCAAAAAGAGTGTTTAACAAGAGAAGTTGCAAAGGTGGCAAGGGGAGTGGTGTATAAGGTCTTGCCTATCTGGAGTCTCGAGTAGCACTCTGTATTCAGTGACTATTCAGCACATGCGAGCGAAGCGAGCAGTGCGTGTGCTCAACTGTTGCTGTTCTGCACTGTTTCGCTGAGCGAGGCATTGATGAGCTTTGCTCGCTGCTGCTAAAATTCAATGCGCAATCTCATAAGACTCAATATAATGTCTCAAAATATGAGATGTAGCTTGTGCGTTGGCAAAAGTCGGTCACTGTGGTGCTGCCAAAAACGTATAAGGTATACTAGTGGCTGCACACTGACGGCCATCCCGTGGCCATCAGAACACTTGAGTCAATATTGGTGAGCAAAGCAAGACAGTTCTGAATTATCATTTACTTTAGAAAGCGCTGAATCGTCTTTCACTTTGAACAGTGCTTAACAGTCACCGTTGAAAGCACACGCACTGCTCGCTTTGCTTGCCAGTGAATCGTGTAGTAGCGTAGTATCCCGGAATTAAAAAACAACAATCTTTAGTCAATGCTTCTAACCAAGGATTAATAGTCAATGCTGTAATCAAAGAATTATTAGTCAATGCTTCTAGTCAAAGACTGATAGTCAATGCTTTACTGAAAGTGACTCGCTTCGCTCCTGCATGTCGGGGCCGCCCGCTGGCTTCCCTGCAACCCGCTGGCGCATGAAAAATACAGCCTAACATAAACAGATCAAAACACTCTGAAGCATAACACAGGCGGAGTGTGAACCAAAGAGGACAATAATAAACTGTCTGTTACAGGTTAGTTGAAGAAAAGAGCCAGGACACCTTAGGAAACAAATACCTAGCTTGTTGTGCTGCTCCGCATTGTCCCCTGCTACACAGTGTCTTAACTTAGAGACTAACCTTCAAAGCATACAGCCAAACACAAGCATCACATCAAGGCCAAGACTACAAGGTTATACAGCAAAAATGAGCACATCGCACAACATCCCGCTCCCCACGATGCAGTCTGAGCTGTTGAACAAGCTCCTCCAGCGGCACAGCCAGTCGCTCATCCTCATCGAGAGCGAGCTCAGCGACTTGAAGAAGCTCAACAAGGAGATCAACAAGGTCATTGGGAATTCGATATTGAAGGACAACCTTCCGGTTTCCACGGGGAGTGCAAAACGCGGCATGAATACTCCCAGCCTGTCACCCACAAGAAGCGCACAGCAAAGCCGGAGCACCCAACAGAGGACGCGGAGCCAGTCGCCCCACGATACTCGTCCAGACCCCTCTCCCATCAAATCCGTGCACAGCTCGTTTGACGAGCTCACGGCACAGCTGCGGATCTTGCCGGACATCACCGACAGCAGCATCCATAAGATATCGCTTCCGTTCGACAGCAACGGGCTCAGTCCGGCCAGCCAGCAGGGGTACAGTTCGGTGACAGACGAACAGACAGACGAAGACTTCTCCGACGCGAGGGGGTATCACGGAGAGCAGAGCGATGACAATGAAGAGGCTGGTTTGGTTTCTGCCACGAAAGGGCTACAGATTGACGAGTCAGGTAGCAGGCGCAATGGGGCGCATTCCAAGACGAATTTCTTGGACTCTCTGCTGCCAAAAAAGCTCACGCTCGACTTGGCAAAGTTGACGAATACGAACAGCACGCTGCCCACTAGCCAGTCGGTGCGGCAGCTTGTCACGAAAACAAATGAGTTCTTGGAAGGAGAGCTTGAGGTGGATGTTGACGGCGAGTCGCGTGTGTTGAGCGAGAGCGTTCATGGGCATAATGAGGACTTGCACGCGAAGGGCGGGAAGTTGGTAGACGATTTGAACGAGGTGGTGAGACAATTTAGCACTAGCGAGCGTTAGAGCAGTGCCTCTGGCGAGCGTTAGAGCAGTGCAACTGGCATCATCCCACGCGCTTTTGTCAGCAGCTGGACTGTCAGCATTGCCTTCACTTCAACACACGAGAAACCCCTCAGAGCACACGGTTCGAGCCAGCGTGTTAAGCTTTACTAATACACGTGTAATGCTAGTACTTGTAACGATGACACCGAGTCCTATCAATGCCTATGCATTTCATATGAAAAAGAAAGCCCTATCAATGCCTACGCGTTTCATAGTTGATACACTGACTCAACAAAAGTTTCATGTTTTTCTACACAATCGATGCTGAATTACAACATTCGTTATTGTGTGATATTTATATACAATGAAAAAGACCATAGGCATTCCGCGAGCCTAGCGAGTGGGATGCGAAAGTGTGATTGAAGCAGTGTGTGCACGGCGTATGCATGCAGTCAGCTAAGCACTAGCTCATACTCGGGCGTATCAAAAGCCAGTTATCAAAGCTAATCACTGCAGCACATTGGCTCCGCCAATGTGCTAGTTATCCAACGACAACTTGCTTCTATTGCTCGGCAACACCTTCCCCTCCTGCGCAAACTCCTCGTGGGCCCGCTTTCTCAACTCTTGCTCCTCCTCCGGGCTCAACTGGTACACCACCTCGTCTGGCGGCACAAACGAGAACTTGCCAAACCCAAACTCGCGGTCGCTCAACTTGCTCAAGACATAGAGCTGCATTCTTACGTATTTCACAGTGGACTCCAACGCAAGGTAGTCAACTTCCTGCTGCGCGTCGAATAAGTTTCTCCAGATGGCAAAGCCAAGCGTCAAGTCGTCCGTGACAAGTCCCTCATCGTAAGCAAGAACCGCGCCACGGAGCTGCGCATGGAACTCCTTGATGTACTGGTCTCTGATCCGCCCCGACGTGATGTTCATCTCGTTGGCAAGGCGCATCTCAATGTCGCTGAACAACCGGTCGATCAACTTCTGCTGGTAGTTGCGGCCGTACTTGAACGGCATCGCGCGCATTCGCACCAGCAACATCCAGGTGTGAAGAATAGTGATCTGGAACCACTGAGCAAAAGTGGGCTCGAGCCCAAGGGTGCCGTACCAGTACTGGGCAGTGTTCTGGGTCTCGCCTTCTTGAATCAAACCCTGGCTCTTGCAGATTCCATAGTAGTACGAACCTGCAATGGGTCCAGCGCGAATCCGGTCCATGTCCAAGCGGAACACGCTCACCACCGCCTGGCCAATGGCCTCTTTCCACTGCGGGATTTTGTAGGTGGCCGACTCGTATTTGTTGTCCGAGAGAAGAGGGCCCTTCGAGGAGGCTCCAATAGGATCTATCTTTTTCTTCAAGTGGTGTGGAAGTGTCGAGTCCAGGGCAAGCTCCTTCGGCGCCTCCCCAAGGGGATTAATATTCTTGGCATTGAAGTGCACCGCAGAAGCCGAAAGTCCTCTCGTGAAGAGAGTCTGGCCACTTTTTCTGGCTAAGAATTTCGTCGATTGAAGCATCTTCGCGGAGTGGCCCTGTGCTTACTTACTATCGGTGAACGAGTGGACTGAAAAAATGAAATCCTGAGATGCGTCGCGGTGCATACGAATGCATGCTGCTGCTATTACTCACGATCAGAGAATCAGATTCGACACTCTTTCGTACCGCTCATCATACACCAGCTGAAAACAAGATGAGCGCTTCTGTTCAGGGCCCCGACTCCCGCCCGATCCCATCGAGCAAGTACGACTTGCTGACCTACATGGGCCGCGTCCAGCACTGTCTTCAAATCAGCGATCCGTCCACTCTTTTGACCACCAGCAAGCAGCTCACCGACGCCAAGCAGGCTCTCTCTGATTACCGCGAGGGGAAAATAAAAGACTTTGATGACAAGTTGTGGCACGCCAAGAAGATCTTGGACTCCACTGTCCACCCAGACACTGGAGAGACTATATTCTTGCCGTTCCGAATGCTGAGCTGTGTGCTCCTGAACTTGGTGGTGACAGGCGGGATGCTCACCCCGGGCCTTGGCACCATGGGGACGCTTTTCTGGCAGTGGGGGAACCAGTCTCTCAACGTTGCCATCAACATCCTGAATGGCAACAAGTCTAATCCAATCAGCACCACCCAGTTGCTCACGAACTATGCTGCTGCCGTGACTGCCTCGTGTGGTGTGGCGCTCGGACTCAATGCCATTGTGCCAAGACTCAAGAAGATCACGCCCGCCACCAGAACCCTCTTAGGCAGATTGATTCCGTTCGCCGCGGTGGTCAGTGCCGGAATCGTCAACGTGTTCTTGATGCGGTCTGAGGAGATCCGCAAGGGCATTGCTGTGTTTGACCCAGAGACCAAGCAGGAAGTCGGTACTTCCAAGACCGCTGCCGTTGTGGCTGTGGGCGAGACCGCTGCCTCGCGTGTGATCAACGCTACTCCAATCATGGTGGTGCCGCCGTTGGTTCTCCTCAGATTACAAAAGGGTTTCCTCAAGGGGAAGGGCCTCGGGATTACCACCGCGGTGAACTTGGGCGTCATTGCCGCGACGAGTTTCGTGGTGTTACCGTTTGCGTTGGCGGTGTTTCCCCAGACCGAGCGGATGCATGTCAGCAAGTTGGAAGAGAAGTTTCATGGCATCAAGGGAAAAGACGGGAAGGAGTTGGAGTACTTGGAGTTCAATAGAGGTATCTAATCACGCAGTGGCGAGCGAAGCGAGGCAGCGCGACACATTTATAAAAACAGATACATATCATTGTGATAGAATCGCGAAGCAAGCGTTCTCTGATTGCCTGGCAAGTGAAGCGAGGCAGTGCGACATATTATTAAAAGAAAATACATAACATTTAGATAGAATTGCTCTCTTTACTCCCCAGTGTAAGTTACGAGACGCAGCGGTGAGATATTCTGGCAACGGCGACAGTGCAAGCAGCCACACGCCTCGCTTCTCTCGGCAGAGACCTGTGGTGAGTGGTGTGGTGAGTAGTGTGGTATGACTCTCACAGCACGCGCCTTTACCGAACGGAGCGAGCTATGCGTAGATACGGCATGACTTTTACAGCACACGCCTTTGCAGAGCGAAGCGAGGCAAAGGCTGAATAATGTGTAGTATCAATGCACACGCCTTTGCCTCGCTCCGCTCTGCAAAGGCTGAATAGTGTGTAATATCAATGCACACGCCTATGGTAGCTCCGCTCGCACAGGCTGAACTTGCTCCGCTCGACTGGCTGCGCTGCCTACTTGAATATTTGATTGTCTTTGATTTTCGTACTTATTTTCGTTCATGACAGTAGTGTCCGTCTGCCGTGATGGCACGTTGTCAAGCAACGCACCGCCATGTTATTCAATTTTGAACTTTTTTTTTACTGTTTGCTACGAGTAAAAGCAAACATTACGCCGGGAAGTTGAGTAGAATGGCACACGCCTCTGACGCGCCTTTGCCGAGCGGAGCGAGACAAAGGCTTCCGCTTTGCAAAGGCTGAATAGTGTTTATACCAATGCACACGCCTCTGCCTCGCTCCGCTCGGCAAAGGCTGAATAATGTGTAGTCCGCTCTGCAACGGCTGAATAATGTGTAGTCCACTCTGCAAAGGCTGAATAGTGTTTATACCAATGCACACGGCTCTGCCTCGCTCCGCTCGGCAAAAGCTGAATAATGTGTAATATCAATGCACACGCCTCTGCTCGCTCCGCTCGCAAAGGCTGAACTATGTATAATCCCTGAGAATCCCCTTCATATGCGTGTTCGTGATCTTCCCCTTTCTCGGCTTCTTCTGCTTCTTCTGCAGCCGCGCGGCCGTCGCCTTCTTCAACGTGCTCGGGTCCACACTCGTCGGCTTGATACCCCGCTCGTTCAACTGGAGCGGCAACTCCGAGAGCGACGGGAGCTTGACGTGGTTCCACATGTCCACAAACTCCGGGTCAATGGCACCAAGCGCCAAATCACGGTGGTTGATCCAGGCAAATTTCGGAGTATTGTCCTTGCGTGCTCTCAACACTAGCAACTTGTTCTTCTTTTCGAGCTCGTTGATCACGCTGTTGCAGTTTGGCCACCCGTCTTTGAGGTCCTTCACAGAGATTCCTTTGAAGATCTCCTGGGTGCGCAAGAACGTCACCAAGTCAGAGCCCAGCTTGATGTTGTGCAACGACACAAACTCAAGCGTCTTCTTCTCGGGATTGTAATTGATCCGCTCGGTGTTTTTCAACGCCTCGAGAAGTTTGGAAATGTCACTGGTGTTGAGCTGGCGCCGCAAGCTCTCCACGCTCACCGGCTTGTCGCTCTTCTTGACAATCTCCACCGCCAAGTGGAGCTGCGTCAGAAGATGCGACGCCAGAGCAGTGTCCTGGGCCCGCAACGCCCGGTCCAACGTGCTCAGCAAGTCGTGTTTGACTCGCTTGGAGCCAGAGCTCAGAGAACTGCTCAAGCTGTTCAGGCTGGTGTTTCCAATGCTCTGTCCACTTTGGGCCGGCCGCTTCTGGGGAGACAGTGGAGCCGGCGACACAGAGCCGCGTGCCAGACCGGGACCGGCAAGGCGTTTGCGAAAGTCAGAGATGGACGCAGACAAGTCGCTCATGGGAAGAGTAGTCAGCTGGGTTTGCCTCCGGAGAACAGTGTTAGTGAGGGAAGATCATAGATAGTGGTGGTCACGTGCCGCGACTGGCAGCGCCAATGTGTCAATTTTGCATCCTAAAATCATGATTAAAGACAGCAGTTCAATTGGTTATTATTTTCAGTTGGTCTGTTTTTGGAAATCCGGTTGAAGATATTTCATATTGCTTGTGATCGGCTCTTTTTGAGCACTCAGTACTTCACTGTCCTACCCTTCACCCGCACTGGTTCTTGCTACCCGGCCGTGTTGCTCGATAAATAGTTGAAAATTCTCCACTGGTTTTGTTCTTTGACTTTGAAACATCTGGCGGCGGTATGCATTTTGTATGGCGCCGCCAGTGTTTCTAACAATTGGGCACCGTAGTTTTCATTGCACTGCGATACTACTCTACGCGGTTTAATGTGGTTTGGCGCTCCAGATTAATTTTTCAACTATAAAACCATTGCAATGAGGTCGCCCGCGGAAACGTGCCGGCAGACTCATGAATTTGTGATGACCTGAGTATTGGAACAACAACGTCGGCAAGCGAAGCGAGATGACGTTACATCTTATAAAGTAAACCTCGTGGAGTAGACCTCATAAAGTAAACCTCATGGGAAAACCTTATCGGCTCACCATGGCCTTGATTGAGGTACCTCTGTTGAAAGACTTTGCATTTCAGCTCTCGCAGCTTGAATCTACACAATCTTGTTCGCGTCTTTTTAATTATCCCGGCGCAAATGTCTGATATCTGAGTAGCAAAAGTACTTAAGGTTTTCGCCCTGTCATGCCTTAAAACAAAAATGTCTCTTCACATGTCTTATACTATAGAACTTTGGGTAGTCCAGTGACGCGGTAGCATCCGGCTCAACAGTGTGCTGTTTCGAACGAATCCGAACGAATGGCACCGTAAAGAGTCTAGTCTTACTGATTACAATTGCAATCTCGGCTAATTTTTATAAAGTATAGCTTGGCGTTGGTTGAGTTATGGGCAGTCCTGTGGACAAGCGTGTCCACTGGACAGTCTCTTTCAACTAAAACTGCGAGAGCTCGCACTTGCAGTTTTTTATGCACTTCGCTGCGGTGAATATATTTATCACCAACATATCCGATGGCCAAGTACTGGTGCGCAAAATGCAAGGTGGTGAGTCAACGAAAAATCCTGTGTTGTTTTTTGCGTTTTGAACGCTTTGTCAAACCCCTTACTAACTCAGTTCGTGGACAACTCTGTGGCGGCGCGCAAGACCCACGAGTCTCTGGCGAAGCACCGGTTCAGCATCCAGCGCAGCATCAACGAGTTGCACGTGAAGAAGAAGTTGGAGGAGCAGGCTGAGCGGGATACCCAGAAAGAGCTAGATAGGATTGAGAAAGAAAAGGTGCATGACCATGGGAGTGGGAAACTGGCTAATGCTAAAAGTTCCGGCGGGAAGTCCGGGCACAAAGAGTGGACTAGCTTGAGAGACGAGAGAGAAAAGAAAGGGGCGGCAAAGGAAGACAGTAGCAGTGGGAGTGCAGCGACATTGTCTAACGAAGTTGGAGCTTGGACAAGTGTGAGCAACACAGAGAAGTCGGTTAGGGCCTCGGGGGGTTCTTCTCCAGGCACTACTTCTGCCCCACTGAGCAGTATAGCATTCGACGAGAGTGTTAGAGGCAACGGTCTTGGAGAGTCGCCGGCCAGCACTGAGATCTACTCTAAAGCCACTGCAGAGCACTTGCTCAACGAGGACAAGCCTGTAGCCAAGGTGTCTTTCAAAAAGCGGGGAAAAAAGAAGGTGTGAGCATTGCCATGGGAATGGGAGGGTGTGAGAGCAGGGGATTCGCGGCTCACTTTGCAAAGATTGACTGCCTACTGGTTGATTTGACCAAGATCTGAACATTAGGCCGTTTCCACCTGTGCACGAAGTCCAACGCTGTGCTGCTTGTCAAATTTCCTTCGTCACGAAGGAAATCTCTTCATTGCATTGCACACGTACACTAGACCCTTCGGCTTCTTCCCTTTTCCTTGCTCAAACTTGTGGCTCATAGCTCACCATTCTCAGCGCTTCCTTGCTTTGATTTCATAGCTTTCGGTGCGATTCCCACCGTTTTCCTTGCTGTTTGGGAGTTAAAGTAGACCCGGGTCTCCATCTCACAAAACCTCATTTCTCATACATTTCATCTCCTAAGCTTCTCAACCACCAAAGCGAAGCCATCTAACATGTCTAGCAGCTGGTATCTTGCTGATCCATCTCAGAAGTCCCAGCAGCCGCATGAGTCTGCGTATGCCGAGGACGGAGACGGCACGAAATGTTTTCTCTTGCAAAATCCGCTCGGCCATACTATTGTATTTAGGGCCCGAGGACACCATGCTCCGACTACCGCTGGCGAGGCTCTCAAGCTTTACACTCGTATTCATGGGTTTCCTTTCTGGTTGTATGGGGAAGCCGCGCTGTTGAAATGATAACAGCGCATTGCCAATGGCCACGGACATTATAGGTAATAGCGCAGTGCGCTGTCAATAGTCAGAGTCATTATGGGCAATAGCGCAGCACACTGGCTCCCCCAGTTCATGGCTTCCAAGTGATCCCTGCCGTTTAACAGCCTGCTGCTCATGAGTCGTTGAGATTCAGTGCATTCTCCAGTAGAGACTAGTGTTTTCACCAGTTCACACGAAGGAATCAGGGGGGTTCGAACCCACGACCGTCGCGCTCCTCACACGCATTTGATTAGCAACTCTCTCCCTGCGCGTGGGGGCAATTCGAAGAATCTGGAGTTGGCTACTAACCACTATTTTAGACTACAAAATCCAGATAAAAATGTTTCTTCAACTGCCTGTATTCTCCTTACAGTGATTGGCATAGCCGTGAGTAAGTAGCACAACTAGTGCTGGCACCCGCCGAGTTTCCCAACTCTAAATGGAATGAGAAACCAAGACCTGCGTCGCCTTCAACGCCTCGTATCTGAGATTCACGTCCTTGGACGCCATCAACTCCATGATCTTGGCCTTGGCGTTGTCCGACTGCGTCAACACAGGCAACGCTTCTGGCACATAGGTGACAACCTGGCAGATGTCGTTGCAGATCACAGACAAAATCTTGTTGTAGTTCTTCTCCTGCTCGTCGGTAAGGTTCTTGTTCGAGGCGCTCTCGGCAATAATCTTGTTCAACAAGTTGATCAACTGCTTGAAAATCTTATAGTTCTTCTCCTTGAACTTGAGCGCATAATTGGTCCAGAACTCCTTGCTCTTGTGTGGCGGCGACCAAGTGAGCTCGCCCGAGTCCAACTCAATGAGGTACTCGTCAAAACTGGTCAAGTGGTCGAAGTTCTCGTTCAAGATCTCCAGCACCTGGGCAAGATCCGCAATCAACTCCGGGTCGGCCCACTTTCTCTCCGTCAAGTTTTTGACAATTGGCAAGGCGTCGTTCAACAACAAAATTCTGATGATTTTCACGCGCTTGGCGGAGCCGTCTTTGATGAAGTTGAGAAGGATCGACACAGAGAGCCGGACAATCTTCTCTTTGATGGAGTCCTTGGAAATCCCAATCAAAATCTTGATCAAGTACGAGTAGTTGAGGGGAAGCTCCACGGAAATCTTCTGGTTGAAGCTGAGCAACCAGAGCGACAACAACGTGAGGTACTGCACCTGCAACAGGGACTGCTTGTTCTTGAGCAAGTTGATGAGTGGCGGGACGTACTTGTTGTTGCCGACCCAGAACACCGAGCGGTGGTGTTTCGCCGTCAACAACTCAGCCAAGACCTGGACGGAGATGCTCTGCAAGTTCAAGTTGGCCGAGTTGATGAGGTCGGCAAAGAGCACGTCGTACACTCTCAAAAGCCCGTCCTTGTTGTCGGTGTCTTGGACCGGCTTAGCAGAGTACAAAATCGCCAAGTTGTAAATCGCCAACAACTTGATCTCCTCGTCGTTCGAGTTCAAGTGGCTAAGGAACGGCTGGAACGGGAGATTGGCGTCGACCTGCGAGAGCTGCAGCAACTTTGTCTGGAACGCCGGCACCTCCTGCAAGAGCTCCAAGATAACGTTGAGCAAGTACTTGATGATGTCGTCGCGCTGCACCTTGCCCAACAAGCTGAGCAGAGTGGTGGCATAGAGATCGAGCTCGCTCTCGATCTGCGAGTACTGCTTGCCGTTCACCGCCTTGCCAAGGGCGTTGAGGCGCTGTGCCTCGTCGCTGGTCAAGAGGCCCAGCCGGACAAACCCGTCCCAGGGGATGAGGCGCTGGCCAATGGCGTTGCGCGAGTCGTCAAGGTATGTGGACTCAATAGCGAAGGTCTGGGGTTAGCAATTTGTATGGGGGTGTTTTTTGCTGTGCGGAGGCGTGGTTCGCCTTGGACTTACCATCTGGGCTGCGGACCAGAGATAAACGGAATTCAATCTTGACTGGTTGGATGTGGTCACGTGATGTATTGATAAAGAACCACGATTTTTTCCACGATTTTTTCCACGATTTTTAACACGATTTTTGCTTCTTATTTACAGTAGTATGTAGTTAAATGAATTAAATTTTGTCCCTGCGTTTTCGATTCTAATTCAATGCCTCATTGGTTGGTCCTAGTGTTGAACATGGCGGGTCCTTGGTTGATGTTACCCGGCTCCCATGATTAGCAGTGCAGTGGCCTGTGTGGTGCCAGCACATTGAATAGAAGGAGCAACAGCTGTGAGCTTTGTTTTTAAAACCAAAAAAAGAGAGAGCTCAACCTTTCTCTTTGTTTTTATTTTGCTTGTAGTTATATGTGTTCAGACCCAACGCCAAGGGTACGCCAAAGCCAGAGAGTGGAGAGTAATTGGAGTGTTGGGTGAGTACTGGGAAAGTAATGGAAGAGTAATGGGAGAGTAATGGGAGATTAATGAGAGAGTAATAGCACATGCAGCACATTGGCCCCGCCAATGCATTACTTATACGCCTAGGATTAATATCATATAGTATATTGTCAAGTGTACATGCTCTATAAATGCTTGTGATTCGTTGCCATTGAGACACCTCCCAGCTCCGGCCATCGCTTGGCACGTTGATGTTACTCTTTGAATGTCTCCTCTCTAATAATTCGATCAATCGTATAGTCTCGCCGCAAATACTCCACCTTCCCTCTCTCTTCGTCACTCAAACTTTTCCCCCGAGCAAACGCCTCTAACTCCCGGTAGTGATACTGGATCATCTGGTGACTGAGCAAGTACTCGTCAAGTAGAAAGGGATGCACATCGAACAACGCCAAGACCATAGATTCCGTGAGAGCCAAATCCTCCGGGTACGGCTCGATAATGGTCTGGTTGAATTGGTACTCCTTGTCCTTCAGAATAGCGTCCAAGCCATTGATGATACTCTCAATCCGCTTCTGATAGTCCTCGATGTCCTCTCTTTCCCACTTTGCAGCTCCTTGCTCCTCCCCCGCCTCAGAAATGAGGTCAAAGTTCAAGCCAAAAAAACGCCGGAGAGTGTTTCTGGCCTCGGTGAAGTGAAGCCAATTCGCCAACTGGGGAATGTACATCTTGCCGTTGAACGTCGGCTTGTTCCACTTGACGCCATATTCCTGGTTGAGAATTGCCTCAAAGTTGTTGGGAATAAACGCCTCGGCTCCCTCCATCAATGTCTTCTTCAACGGGAGAAGTTCGTCAAGCGAGGAGAAGTGGTTGTTGCGGCAGTTCACAATCCTGAGCTTGAGGTTGCACTGCAAGTTCCGGAACTGCTTCTTCTCGAGCAACTTCTGCATCTCGGCGTTTTCCCTCTTGGTGTCCTTGAGATCCAAGTAATACTGGCTCTCCTGCTTGGGATCCTTGAAGACCCCGGTCTCCCAGGTGATTCCCGGAAGTCTCTCGTCCGGGGTCTTACTGCCGCTGAAACTGACGCCCGTGATGTCGACGTAGAAGCCGGTCTTTGTATCCACAAAGCGGGCGTCAATATTGTTGCGGCCGTTTTCTTTGGACCTGTGGGTGATGGTGCTTCCGCAATCTAGGAAGTAGGTGCCCAACCCATCGCGTGGATCCTCGACGATCAAACTCTGATTGAAGCGAAGACACAACTTGTGGAGGTCCTTGACGGGCATCTGCACGTCCATGTCAAGGTCCCACAAAAAGTTTTTGCTTTGGAAATACCAGCTGAACAACGAGCCATGGGCGATCCATGTCTTGAGCCCAAACTCCTTGGTGAACTTGAGCCAGGTCGCCATCAGGTGCAGTAGGGCATCGTTGATCTGGTTTCTCGGGATCTGTTCGTAAAAAAACCGCCAATCGAAGTGGCCTGTGTTCGGAACCTTCCCGCCGGGCTTGTCGGGAAGCAAGCGGACCTCAAAGAAATACTTGACGACTTTTTTGATATCGGTGAACTGGTTCAGGTACTTGACAGACTGGTAGTACTTGAACAAGTTGCGACTCACCTTGATTGGGCTTTCGGCTCTGTCCAAGCTGCTCTGCATCACTTTCTCAATCGCCATGTCGACAGGCTCTTCTGCCTTGTACTGTTCTTCCGGGACCCTGGAGTGCATCTTGTAGATGAAGTCCGCGGCATCGACATTGACAAACGCATCCTCATGGAGGTCGACGTCGCTTTTGGGAGGTGGATATACCAACAACTTGTTCACCTCCGCGTCGTCCTCCACCTTCTCATATTGCGGCTCGTGTAACGAGAGTTCGTGGAACTCGTCAAGAAGATCGATTGGGATCTCCGCCTTGTTCGCAAACAACGTGTCGAGCGTGTATCTTCCATTACCCAACAACTCTTCTTCGATGAACTCATCCACCATGCTGCTTTCAAGCAATCTGGATCTCTTCTGGCCACTGGTCTGATCGAATCTCACAACGTAGGGCTTGCCGTCGTTACGCAAGACAGTCATCTTGAGCGGCTTGGCAGACTCGTCGTTGACCCCATTGTAGTTGTAGAGATAACTCTTGGCATACATGAGCCGATGGCTGTAGCGATACGCCTCGCGGGTGCCAATGATGACATTGTATCCGAGCCCCGGCTGGTACGCAGAGCTGTTGGCAAAATAGTCGGCGTACGAGGTCAGAAACTCATTGGGAAGCCTGTGGTGGTCAAAACACTTTGGGTCGTCAAAGTCTCTTTTGAGAATGGCAGCAATACGCGACTCGTGTGATTTAGGCGCCTCCTCCTCATACCCACTCACCAACAAGTCCAACCCCTGGTTCTTGATCTCCTTCTCTGCCAAATGCGGAAAGTTCAAGTTGTACCAGCCCTCGATCAACTGGTCAAACCCGGTCGTCACGAGAACGTCTCGCTTGAACACCTCACACAGCAACAACAGCTTTCCAAGCTCGCGCAACGTCATCTCAAAGTTTGTCAAGTCGTGCAAGTTCTCCGTGTCTCTTTCTTGCTTGAAGTACTCGTCCAACTGCGCCGGCGTAAGGCTCTTTCCAAGCACGTACTCCATCATTTTGTCCTTGAACATTTCCGAAAAGTGATGATAGTTGTTGAGGACAAACTCAAAAAACCCATAAAGTTTGATGTCCAGATCGACAACCTCCAAGTTGGCAAAGTCGTACCAGCTGAACGGAAGCTCCAGCGTGTCCAACGTGCCAGCTGCAGCCTCGCGCTTCATCTTGGCAAGATATATCGTCATTGTGAAGCGGGGGTCAAAACTGGCAATGAGCGGCCTGTATCTCAGGAGCCGGGGAAACGCCAGGTTCGTGGGATTGCCCAGCTTCTTCTTCATTAGGTCCAGCACCTTTTCTTCCAACTCCTTGGACATTGTGCCCTTCCCCATCTGTTTGATGAAATAGTCGTTGAGATAGAACTCCGGAAAGTGCACCGGCGCGAGTTTCGTTAGCGTCTCGGCGTTGTCGTTGGTCAACGGGGTGCGCTTCCTGGCCAAGAGGGTCTGTAGTTTGTCACTGAAACTTTTTTCGGAGAGGCGTTCGTTGAAAATCGAGTAGTACTCTTTGTCTGACACTTCCCTGGACGTGTCTAGGCCCTCTGGAATTGCGGTTGCCAACCTCAGTTTCCATGTAAATGCCTTGCCACTGACATGCTCGGAGATGTCGTGGATCAGTGCGAGCGACACTCGTCGGAGGGCGACGCAGTTGTAGCACACGACCCAGAAAAGCGCGGTCAACAAGAAGTAGAAGTAGTAGCGCAAGCCCATGGCAACAAACCGCTTGGTAAAGTACCGGAACGCCGCCATCATCGCATACTTAAGTGCTGGGACTGAAACCGCGGCTTTAACTAGGTTCAAACAGAGGCTCTGGTGCTGGCTTTACCCGGAGTGTTGAAACCTGACAGGCGCAGTTGCCCACTTCCAGGGAGGCATCGGGCTGCCGTCCAGCTGCGCCCGCCCACGTCGGGCCGCCTAGGGGCTGCCCCGCCTGGCATGCTCTTGCAGCACGAAACAAGGCTTAGAGCAAGGGCCATGCACTGAGCATCCGGTGCCAAGACTTCGGCGATTGCCCCGAACAGACCCTTGGGCGAAAATTAAAAAGGTGAAACAGTTGCCCGGAATGCACTTTTTCAGGTGGATCGAAAGAGGGTGGGGGCAAATCAAGCATCGGGGTGTGCTTAAGGCATCACATCTTGTTGTTTGTTGCCTCTTGTATTTTTCGTGACTCTGTTTAATGCCGCACCGCGACTCCTGCAAGGGAGATCCCCCCGGTGCATGGCCCATATAGCCGCTGCGAATTTCCCATGTTTTAGCTTACCAATTTGAGAACACAGTGGCCGCCACATATCACACACTCCCGCAATATGTGACACTGTGTGAATACATTAGAACTTTGGGAAGACACGGAGTAAGACATTGCCCCAAAAAGTCCTTAGAGGACATGGAGTATATACTTTATTCAGGCTCGCCCACCGCCCATCGTTTCTCCTTTTGCTCAACATCACACGAGCCTCCCGCACTAGACATTAGGTTCTGTTGCCAAGAGATGTCAAAATGATTGTCAGGGACGGGGGCTAGTGCGTTGGAGCGCGGGGCTGAACCCGGCCAGCAGGAGGTAACAAAGAACTAGTGGCCTGGTTCGGCTATTGTGAAACGCTAAGCCACCCCAATGCACCGTGCTGAGTTGTCTTGTATTTTTTTTTAAGTTGTCTTGTATTTGTACTGATTACTGCCTTTGTTGCCCAATGCGGAAGCTGCGATTGCTACAATGATCACGGTTGCCATAGGGAGCAACAATGGGGCAACAGTGTTCGGGGCAACTTTCGTACCTGGTATGAACCCTACAAAATTAGCAAGAGCGACAGCTCTGGGGGAGTTCCATATTCGCACCAAGAGAGAACAACAGAGATCCATAGTCGGCAAGGATGATCAGTAACTAAGAGATGACGGGCAAGAGCATGGGCCGACGTGTGTTGCAGCAACCGTAGAAGCGAGTTGAGTGAACTCGCACCAGTTGGCCAGACCATTCTCCGGCCGAGTCTGGTTTCTTGGCATTTCCCAGACGCGGAATGAGCAACAATGTAGCTTGAACTCTAGTATGCCAAGTTTTTCTTCCATGTTTAAATTATAGCATGTGTGACCCATCGAGTAGCGTCTGGAATGCATGACAGTGAGGATTCACTGCCAACCGAAAACGGCAGCGGCAAACCCAGATTACGTCAAAGATACGGTGCCTTGTTTCATTGTGACCAGCAGCAATTTTCTTCGCTCTATTCTCCGCTCTTGTCTCCACTCTTGTTTCGTTGCTACCACTCCACAGTGACAGTGCACTCTGCTCATGACACTGCACTACTGCCTACGGTACCTATGAATATGTTGATGATACTTATGTAACCACTTCCGGCCAACACAGAGCTAAGGTGTGCACCCGCCATTGCTCATTCTTTCCCCCACCCAACTACATTCGCATGGTACTTCCCATAGAAACTCTCTGGCCCCGGGGGAGGAGGCACTTGTTGATGCTGCTGGTGCTGATGGTAGGCATACGCCCCGGCCCCGGCAACGCCCACGGCAGCCACTCCGGCGGCCAATTTCCCAGAGGAGAAGTCCTTGCCAACAGTCTCGTTGCTCTCATATGACTGCGGAACACTGACGCTTGGCGAGCTCTGGGTGCCGTACGACTGCTGCACAACGCTTGGCGAGCTCTGGGTCTGTCCGAAATTCTGAGGGTAGCCCTGTGGACTGCCCTGCCCGCCAACGTTGATGTTTGGAATACTGATCGAGGGACTCTGCTGGCCCTGCGGTCCGCCCTGGCTCTGCTCCTTGACCTTGTCTGGCACAGCTGGCGCGCTGCCGAGGTTCAACTTGTCCATGCCAAGCGCCCCGTGCTCGTCGTAGCTCGGTGGAGGGTGCTCCCAAGAACCGGCATTGACATTTTGCTGGGCATGGACATTTTGCTGAGCACTGAAGTTTTGGTATGATGGCTGCGGAGAAGGTGGGGCGTTCTGGAACGAGGTCTGGGGGTTCTGAAATGATGTCTGCGAATTCTGGAATGATGTCTGCGACCCACCCTGGTACGGCCCCTGGCCATAAGGAGACTGGCCCGTTGAGAGAAACGCCAGTTGGGGAACTCCCGGGACGCCTGCAAACGAGTTCTGGCCGGGGTACGCAGTCTGGACGTTGCCAGTTGGGTAAGGGGCTTGGCCACTTTGGTTGGGAGGCGTCTGCTGTTGCTGGTAAGACTGCTGGCCGCCTGAGTAGTTATGCTGCTGCTGCTGGCCCTGGTAGCTTTGCTGTCCTTGATAAGCTTGCTGCTGTCCTTGATAAGCCTGCTGCTGGCCCTGGTAGTTTTGCTGGTTCCCTGACGGTTGCTGGGAGATTTGGGGCGAGGCCTGGGCCGGACTGGCCACTGCTGCAGTCGGCTTGTCCCACTGAGACGCCCCGCTGACGGTGTTCACATAGAAGAAGGTTTTGTACCTGGTGTTAGTGCTGGAGCAGTGCTGGAGCAGTGCACTGGCGAAGCCAGTGTGCTGCGAGTGTGCCCTTCTAGCTGTGCTTGGAAGCATGGCTAGCACAGCACACAGTAAATACGCAACCAAAAATATCAGTTTGCAGATTTCAGGCGTATGCTGGGCGTAGGCTAGGCGCGACACACTTGAAGAAGCAAAGGAAGCGAAGGGCTATCTCTGTATAGTTGTAGGAAACATATCGCCGCGTGCTTTCTTGCCTCTGATAAGCCACTGCGTCTCAGAAATCCGCAGCATCCCACTCCGTGGGCTGCTGCTTTGCTCTACTCACTCTGAATCGTACTGGGCAATCCACCCGGCAGGCACTTGGGGCGGGGTCGGGGTGCTCATTTGCTAGAAAGAAGAATCTCTTTGGTTCTTTGCTTGGTTCAAGTTGAAATCAGATCACTCCGTGTTCCGACCATTTGGCACGCTAGCGCGGGACCCCCCAAAGTGAAACATCCCGCAGAGCACCCCCCAAAGACATGGGACTAGCAGAAGAAGCGGCATCATTAGCCGAGGCGGCTTACAATAGACAGAAGCTTTAATATAGATTTAATAGATAAGAGAGGGTGTAAGAAGAGTTTTCAATTACACTATCTGGGTTGTTAAATTGTTTATAGTGAGAAGGGTTGAATGCTTGCTTGGAGGTTTACAGGAATCCACACACGTCCTGGGCGGAAAGACCCGCCGCGTTGGCGCCACCTCTCTTGCAGCACACCGGAAATGCGATAGGTGAGATCCTACAGTAGCGGAGGCAAAACTGCGGTGCCAAAATTGTAGGTAAAAAGAAAACAATAAGCCAGGGTTTTTGAGCCTCCAATGCTTTTCATTTTTCTTGAAAAGGTTGCCACTCGACATTTGTTCAATTCAATGAACATTTATGGCAGCACATTCGGTTCGCCAGTGCGCTGCTCAGTCGGGGCTCCCAACCACCCCATCTGAAAAAAAATTTTAGAGCCCTCCTCAGCCAAACACCATAGAACACAGGATGAACATCGCCCGCCCGATAGGCTCTGAGATCCAGTCTGTGGACTTCTCGGTGCTCCCCGACGACGAGGTGCGCCAGTTGTCTGTGAAGCAGATCCTGAATCCCCAGGTGTTCGACAACCTTGGCCATCCAATTGCCAACGGACTTTATGATTTGGGGCTCGGTGCGTTTTTGCGCAATACTTGTGCCACTTGTGGGCTTGACGAGAGAGGCGGGTGTCCGGGTCATCAGGGGCACATCGAGTTGCCTGTTCCCGTGTACCACCCGTTGTTGTTCGACGATATGTACAAGTTTCTCCGAGGCAGTTGTGTGTACTGCCACAAGTTCAAGCTCGGGAGAGTCGAGGCCAACAACTTCTTCTGCAAGCTCAAGCTCTTGCAGTACGGCTTGCTTGTTGAGTGCGACGAGTTGGACGAGATCAGAACCGCGGATGTTGGTGAGGAGGAGGACGACGAGGATACCGAGGCCACCGAGTCGCCATTGATTGAGAAGCGCAAGCAGTTTGTGGCCGAGAAGATTGCCGGCAAGCTGGCAACCAACTATAACGCTGCGGTTGTCCTCGAGGCCCGCAAGGACCTTCTCAAGGAATTCATGCGTCTTCTCGGGTCGAAGCCGAAGTGCCTCAACTGCAAGATGTACTCTCCTACTTACAGAAAGGATGGGAAGATCAAGATCTTCGAGAAGCCGCTCACTGACAAGCAGCTCACCAACAACCGTCTCAGAGGCATTGAGAAGCCGGGCGGAAGTCTGGCTGTGCAGGGAAGCAAGTACATTCTTTCGACTGAGGTGAAGACGCTTTTGAATGCGGTCTTTGTCAACGAGGCTCCACTCGTAGACGTCTTGTTCAGTGCCCGTCCAGTGGGCAAGCGTCACATGGCTGTTGCCGACTCGTTTTTCAGATCGACGCTCGTCGTTCCACCGACTCGGTTCAGATTGCCGTCCAAGCTTGGCGACGCTGTGCATGAGAACGCTCTCAATGAGTTGCTCTCCAAGATCCTCGGCACCGTGATGCTCATCAAGGGAACCAACAGCGAGATCATTGCCGCCAAGTCCAAGGAGAGTGACGTTACCGTGGACACCAAGAAGTTGTTGTTCAACCGCTTGATGAACGGGTTTGTGACGCTCCAGAATGACGTCAACGGGTTCATGGACTCGTCCAAGGTCCAGAACACCGGCGGAAAGTTGCCAAACCCGGGAATCAAGCAGGCGCTTGAGAAGAAGGAGGGTCTTTTCAGAAAGCACATGATGGGTAAGCGGGTGAACTACGCTGCTCGTTCCGTCATTTCACCAGACCCGATGCTTGAGACCGACGAGGTCGGTGTGCCTCCAGTGTTTGCCATGAAGCTTTCCTTCCCAGAGCCAGTGACGCCACACAATGTTTCCCAGATGAGAAAGGCTGTGATCAACGGTCCGGACAAGTGGCCTGGTGCGCTCCAGGTGCAGAACGAGGACGGCAGTTTGGTGTCCCTCTTGGGCATGCCAGTTGAGCAGCGTCAGGCTCTTGCTGCGCAGTTGCTCACGCCCGACGCTTCTGGCGCCAGCAAGACTGCCCAGAAGAAGGTCTACCGTCACTTGAAGAACGGCGACATGGTGCTCATGAACCGTCAGCCGACGTTGCACAAGGCCTCCATCATGGGCCATCGTGTGCGCGTGCTTCCGGGCGAGAAGACGTTGCGTATCCATTACGCCAACACGGGTGCTTATAACGCTGATTTCGACGGTGACGAGATGAACATGCATTTCCCACAGAGTCAGATGGCGCAGGCCGAGGCCAAATTTGTTGCTTCTACAGACACGCAGTACCTCACGCCAACCGCCGGTGCTCCAGTGCGTGGTTTGATTCAGGACCATATCTCCGCCGGTGTGTGGCTCACTTCTCTTGATGCGTTTTTCACGAGAGCCGAGATGCAGAACTATGTCTACAGTTGCATGCGTCCTGAAGACGGCCATGTGTCTTCCGGCACCATCAAGTGTCTTCCTCCAACAATCCACAAACCTCAGGCGCTCTGGACTGGTAAGCAGCTCATTAGCACTGTTCTCATGAACATCAAACCTTTGGGCATGCCTGGTCTCAACTTTGTGGGCAAAAACAAGATCAAGAACGAGTACTGGGGGCCACACTCCGAGGAGAACAAGGTTCTTTTCCACGACGGTGCTTTGCTCTGCGGAGTGCTCGACAAGTCTCAGTACGGTGCCTCGAAATACGGTTTTGTGCATGCGGTACACGAAGTTTATGGCCCAGTGGTTGCCGGTAAACTTCTTTCTGTACTTGGACGGTTGTTCACTGCCTACAACCAGGGGCATGCCTTCAGTTGTGGTATGGAGGATATCTACATCACTAAGGAGGGTAACGAGAAGCGAAAGGAGATCTTTGCCGAGAACACTGGTGTTGGTCGCTTGGCCGCTGCCGAGGTTGTCCAGCTCGATGCCGCGACCCCAGAAACCGATGTCGAGTTCAAAAAACGGTTGGAAGAAATCATCAGAGACGACGGTAAGCTTGCCGTTCTTGATGCTATCTCCCAGTCTAAGGTCGAGAAGGTCACTTCCGCTGTTATCAGCAAGCTCGTTCCTGGCTACACCGGTAAGAAGTTTCCATACAACTCTATGCAGTCCATGGCTCTTTCTGGAGCCAAGGGTTCTGCCGTCAACGTTTCTCAGATTATGTGTCTCTTGGGTCAGCAATCTCTTGAGGGTCGCCGTGTGCCGCTCATGGTAAGCGGCAAGTCGCTTCCATGTTTCAAGCCGCTTGAGACCGACGCCCGTGCTGGTGGCTACATCAAGAACCGGTTCTACTCCGGTGTGCGGCCACAGGAGTACTACTTCCACTGTATGGCTGGTCGTGAGGGTTTGATCGACACTGCTGTGAAGACGGCCCGTTCTGGTTACTTGCAGCGTTGTTTGATTAAGCAGCTTGAGGGCATCCACATTGGGTACGACAACTCGGTCCGTGACTCTGACGGCACTGTGGTGCAGTTCCTTTATGGTGGAGACTCGCTTGACCCTGTCAAGGAGTCGTACCTCAAGCAGTTTGACTTCTGTCTTGAAAACGCTGACGGGCTCAAGAGCAGATACGACCCAGTGTCTGTGGCTGGCTCGCTCAACATCGAGGCTGTTGGCAAGTACGAGAAGAAGGTCAAGAAGTGGGTCAAGAAGAACGGCAGTGAGGAGGTCGACGAGAAGTTCTTGCCAGTCATTTCCCAGTTCAGTCCTGCCAAGTACGTTGGTGCTGTGTCCTCGACTTTCGAGGCCGACCTCAAGAAGTACATAAAGACCCACCAGGACTTGTTCAAGGACAGCAGTCTTTCTGCCGCCACGTTCGAGGCTCTTATGCAGCTCAAGTACATGCGCTCGCTCATCAACCCTGGTGAGTCGGTGGGTATCATTGCTGCCCAGAGTATTGGTGAGCCATCGACGCAGATGACTTTGAACACTTTCCATTTTGCTGGTCACGGTGCCGCGAACGTGACGTTGGGTATTCCGCGTCTCAGAGAGATTGTCATGACGGCGTCCGCCAACATCATGACTCCGCAGATGTACTTGCCGGTGCTCCCTGACGTCAGCGACACTCAGGCCGAGACGTTCTGCAAGAGTGTCACGCGGATCAAGTTCTCGGAGCTTGTGGACAAGGTCGAGGTCGTCGAGACCACCGAGGAGGACTCCCGTACGTACCAGGTCAAGGTGCGGTTCTTCCCACGTGACGACTACCACGAGGAGTACAATGTCGCCCAGGGCGAGCTCGAGCTCTGTGCCAGCAGCCAGTTCCTTGAGCAGCTTGAGAAGAACATCCGTAAGGAGTTGAGCACTCAGAAGAGAGCTGGCCAGGCTGTTTCTGTCGGCGTGGCTGCCTCTAAGGTGCAGTCCGGCGGTTCCATTGAGACTGGTGATGCTGACGAGGAGAAGGAGATTAGCAACACCAAGCAGCAGGTTTCGTACGACGAGCCGGATGCCGAAGAAGTTGAGATCATGCGTGAGGCCGAAAAGTCGGACGACGAGATGATCGACGACGAGGCTGAGGAGGCTTCTGGCGAAGAGTCTGAAGAGTCCAGTGACGACTCTGACTCTGACGCTGAGTCTGACTCGTCTGACACCTCTATGAAGGTCGATTTTTTGACCCAGGACGCCAAGGACCGCGAGAACCAGATCATCTCGGCGCATAACTACATTGTCAAATTCAACTTCGACGACCGCAATGGCCAGTGGTGCGATTTCACGCTCCGCCTTCCGTTCTCGACTCAGAAGCTTTTGATGGTGGACTTGATCGAGGACACGTGCCGCTCTGTCGTTGTTCGTGAGACCAAGAACATTGGGCGTTGTCTTTTCCCTAAGCCGGAGAACGGGGTGCGCTCGTTGACGACTGAGGGTGTGAACTTTGCTGCGATGTTCGACGAGCACGACATCATTGACGTCAACGGTATTGCGTCGAACGATGTGGCTGCCGTTTTGAAGACCTACGGTGTGGAGGCCGCGCGGAACACCATTGTGAACGAGATCTCGAAGGTGTTTGGCACCTACGCGATTTCCGTGAGCTCGCGCCATTTGGACTTGATTGCCGACTTCATGACCAGAGAGGGCACATACCTTGCGTTTAACCGTCAGGGTATCGACACCAGCACTTCTGCGTTCAAGAAGATGAGTTACGAGACCACGTGCCAGTTCTTGATGAAGGCGGTGATGAACAATACTAGAGAGGAGTTGGACTCGCCTAGTGCCAAGCTTGTGATTGGTAACTTGGCGGGTGTTGGTACGGGAAGCTTTGACGTGTTGACGAAGGTTCCTATTAGTTTTGAGTAGCGGACCATTGGCAAAGTCAGTGGGCTGCGTCAGCAGTGAGTAGTTGTGATTAGTGATTACGCTGCTGATTGATAGACATTATAGCGGTCACAATTTGGCTGTTAGCATCTGCTTGAGGTTTCAAGGAATAAAATAGTAATAAAATATAATGTATATTAATGCGTAGTGATATAGATTTTGTCGCCGCCGTGGGTCATGACGCTGCAGAATGCTGCTAAACACTAACATAATGGCGGAGAGCGCATAAAGAATAGCTTATACAAAAAAAACTGAGCAGGGGAACGAACACAAACTCTCTTACCCCCGCTCGTCAGTGTTTCGCTATTGTGCTACTTCATTGAGTGGATTGTTCAGCTGCCATCTCTGGCAGTTTGTTTGGAGAGAGCCGCGCCGTTGCAATATCCGTAGATGGACTGACTAGCATATACCTTTAAGGGTTGGCAGAAGCGATCATCGAACAGATTATCAAAGGTTTTATGGCAATATCCGAACAATACTCGTAGTGTCAGTACAAAGTCTTAAATTTGAGCAGTGCGCGTCCATGATTTCACGGAGCTGAAGACCTTGCCTCCCTCACGTCCGTTCTGGATATCAAAATTGACCAACAAGTTGTGAATTTTTTTTTATCAATCATTCACCACTTCAAATGCTTCCGTGTCTTACAATTGCCAAAATGCTATTGTGAGGAGGCAGGCTTAATTGAGTAGAGAAGGAACAGAGAAACAAAGGACATTAGGCTTTGAATAAAAACTTAGCAGCTGGCGCTTTGTCAACTCAGATAGCGCCTTAGCGCTTCTTGGTTTGAGCATTCGGCGCGTGAGAATGTGTGTCTTTTATATGGCAACCCTGGACGCTAGCACTCCTCGATGCCTCAGGAGAGCATACCCCAGCTCAAGTACGTCTACTAGCAGCCCCCTACGTCAGCAAAATATTACATAAATCACGCTAGGCCCTCGTGAGTATTGGCCGAAATTTTGTTGAACTTTAATCTCCCAGTGGTTTCAGAGCGCGAACCTGCTTGGTCGAGAGTGAAATCTTCTGAGGTTGTATTTCCAATACTACTCCATGGTTCGTCCGCACAGGGGGGGCCAAGAAGTCCCGATCCAGCGCACTGCAAAATGTGGGGATCACTCAATGAATAATGCCAAATATCGTTTTAATATCTTAAGTGCCTGAACAATATCTATTTTATCCATAGACTCCATCGTTCTTTCCAATGGGCGCCACTGGCTCCATCGCTTGGCACCCCCTGCCGCTTCCACACCCTCCCCGACCCGATCTAACCCGGTTACCCTGCCTCATGTTATGGTCGAAAATTCTCACTCCGACACAGTGCTAAGCGTCTGTCGCCACGAACGAGAGCTTATTCAATTTAAAGATGACCAACCAGCAATCTTCTGTCCCGGAACCGGTCCGGGACTTTTTGAAGCAGTTCCACAAGAACTTCACTGAGAACAACATCTACGAGCTCCACGGGTGCTACGAGAACACGTTCAACAAGTTGACCGACAAGTACTACACCAAGAGCTCGTGGCCAGACCCACAGCAGGACGTTGCGCCCCTCGTGAACAACGACCAGGTTTTCCTTGTGCTCTACAGCGAGGTCTACTACCGCCACATCTACGCCAAGTTGACCCCTACTCTTGAGCACCGCACGAACTCGTACAACAACTACTGCAACTTGTTCAACCTCATCCTCAACCACGAGGGCGGCCCGGTCTCGTTCGAGTTGCCAAACAAGTGGCTCTGGGACATTGTCGACGAGTTTATCTACCAGTTCAACCAGTTCTCTGTGTACCGCTCGAAACTCATCACGCGCAAGAACGTCAGTGACGACGATGCCGCCGAGCGTCAGTTCCTCGCGCAGCACACTGAGGTCTGGAGCCCCTACTCGGTGCTCAACGCGCTCTACTCGTTGATTGGGCGCAGTAAGATCTACGAGCAGCTTGCTGCTCAGCGGAACGGCTCGTCCACCGCTGCCGTTGCTGAGATCGCCGGCCCATACGGTTCGTTGCCGCTCTACAGAAACCTCGGGTATTTCTCGATCATCGGCTTGTTGCGCATCCACACCTTGCTTGGAGACTACACTCTTGCGCTCAAGACGATGGAGGAGATCGAGCTTGGCAAGAAGGCGTTCCTCACCCGTGTGCCGGGAGCCCACTTCACCACCTACTACTACACTGGTTTCTGCTACCTCATGATGCACCGTTACGCGGACGCGATCAAGACGTTCTCGCACATCTTGCTCTACATCTCGCGCACCAAGAACATCTCCAAGAGCGGGCAGTACGACGCGATCACCAAAAAGAGCGACCAGATGTACGCTCTTTTGACACTCCTTGTGGGGCTCTGTCCTACGCGGCTCGACGACGTCTTGCACCAGAACCTTAAGGAGAAGTTTGCGGACCAGTTGCAGAAGATCGCCAAGGGAGGCGAGCAGTCGCTCAGAACTGTCGAGGAGCTTTTCGTGTACGGCGCGCCAAAGTTCATCTCGATCTCTTTGCCAAACTTCGATGTTCCGGAGCTCAATATTGACGCAGTTCACCTTCACTTGAGCATCTTCATGGTGAAGGTCAAGACCACGGTCTACAACAGCTTGCTCAAGACCTACCTCAACCTCTACCTGAGCATGGAGCTCCGTAAGCTTTTGACTTTCCTTGAGAGCGACGAGGAGGTGCAGATCCGCGACCTTGACGAGCTCAAGCAGATTTTGTTGGCCTTCAAGATGGCCAACACCCAGGTCAAGTGGGTTGAGTCGAAGGACGAGGGTTCGCAGAGCTTGCTCAACGGTGATTCGAGTCATGTCTATGACTTTGACGTGATCCTTAATGACAACCTTGTGCAGGTGGTCGAGCTCAAAGTGGCACGCAAGTTTTCTGACTGGTTCTTGAGAAACACCGCCAAGAACTTGCAGGTCCAGGACGCAATCCGCAATGACAAGGTGGAGGAGAAGCAAAGGGGAAAGAAGGGGAAGAAGGAGCAGAAGGAGCAGAAATAAGCGGCAGACCGCGAAGCAGGGTGCTGTGAGGGAAACTGTTGAGTCATTGACCAATGTGGGTTTGACTTGTTCTTCTTATAGCCGCCCTCTCTATGGTTGTACTTTCCTGTCTTTTAATAGATGAATATCAATGATTGTAGTGGTTGTGTTAATGGGGAGTGAACAGTGAGAGAGACCTGATGTTGACCGACGAAGAAAACAGGCAAATGCATGAACGTCCGTCTTCATGTGGGAGACAATGCGCTATCCATTGGTAGTGGATGGGAAGTATTAGATACTTTCTGCGATTGAAAACAATCGCACATGGCGAAACAGTCACTGTTTGTCGTTCTGGTACCATGACTGACAATGACGACGATTGTAGTACCTTTGTTGAGACAGCTGGTTAGGCAAGGTCAATCACACCGCAGGGTCTCGCTAACGCTCGCCACTGCTTTCATTGTCGTATATATTACCAACTACGTATTATTGCCAGGCTCTGGCTGGAACCCAACCATTGGTGAGATTCCAAACAGAAACAACTCAGCGTGACTGTCTCAGCGTTAGTGCCTGATGCCAATGCTCCGCGCTCAGCCCAGACTGGCACTAACTATCGCGTTAATGACGAAAAGGGACTCCCTGTCTTATTATCAGAACAAGCGCGTGCCTGAAGAATGGCACACTACAATCCCAGCCACTCTGAGACATTGCGACCACGAAGGTCTCAGTGTGGCGAATTGTGGTGATTATGTGTCAAACTGCGGAGTCACACGAGCGAACATGACGAGTTGTGTAATAGAGACGAGGGTCTTTAAAGAAAATGTCAATTACAGCGATATGCTTCGTCGGCTTCGCCAATACATCCAATGATGTATACTCTTTCCCGGCTGTAATCACATTCCTGGTGGCCTTACTATGCTGCCCCGGAAGAGGCTCCCAGATTAATGAGTGGGGAACAACGAGCAGAGCCCCGAAATAACGCCTTCTTTGGCGGGACGCTATTATCTACCGTTGCCGTGGCAAACCTAAACACGTCACTTTCTAGCAGAGACACACGCTTCCGATCAGCAACCCGATCCATGGCGCGACTGCGACGAGACAATGCGAGCGTCTGCTTTGAGAAGTCGTGCGTTCCAAAGAAGGCCATCGACCGATGCAGATTTCCTGGATCTCGAACCGTGCAATGCTAGGCGGTCCGGGTCTCGCGCTTTAGCCGCCCGCGCAGCGGCCCGCAGGAAAAATCGTGGGCGGTGCGGGCGGGCCTGGGATTAAGCTTTGGGGTGCTATTTTAGTTCGCCTAGACAAGGCGAGCGGGCCACTGGTGTTGCAGCGGCCTGGCTATTTCCGTTGCAACGCCCAAACCCTATTGTCTGGAGGTGTTCAAAACTTTTCACAACAATAGTGGAGCGGCGTTGGGGCTGTGGTCGGAGTTCCAGGCACAATAAACAACACCACGCAAGCCCAGAGTGTGCACCTTAAGAACCAATGAGGAAGGCCTTCGTTGCCTGCTGCGTGACTCGTTGCTATGTGACTCGTCCGTCGCGCAGCGCCACCTCCTCGTGGCACAGCCTAGCTCTGGGATCAGCGACCCCACCCGCCAAGCCAACGAGGTTGCCTAATTGATCCCAAGTGGTTAGCAGGAATTGCCCCTGTAATTTGAAGCGCCCGGCCGATCCGACTCGGTTCGTCAATCCTGGGCCGCCGCATGGGAAAAGGGTGTCAGAATCGGGGCGCCACAAGCAGTGCAGCTGCGGGACACCTCCTGCGAACCGCAGCGGGTGCCGCTATTATTAGCAACTACGCAACGAAGCAAAAACCGATATTTATTCAAAAGGAGAGAATTAGTGTATAAGCAGTAAAAGAAATATGCCAAGGAATGCCGTAAATACCACTGTAAAAACTTGCACTAAGTAGGACTAGGTGCTATTGAGCGACGCACTCAGGGGGGGACTATCAACTAGTCAAAAGCGATGGAGCTGCTTAGCAGTCAACCAAGCCGGTGACCTCAAGGTGCACTGGCTTACAGTGCTCGCCAAGGGACTCGTCGTACAAGTTGTAGAAGGTCCCCGAGAGACACTGGTAGAAGACCTGGTTGTTGCCGATGGCAAGGTAGGTGTCCTTGATTCCCCATCCGTTGGCGTAGATGGCACCGGCCTGTGGAGGTGGGCCGTCGAACTGGAACTGTCTGTTGGCGACAATCGATCCGATTCTTCCCTTCGAGTCCTTGAGGATACCGCCGTTCAAGGTCAACTCGAGGGTGCCGTCGGCCTTGCAGGCAACAGTGGCGGCGTCGGAGTTGTCGGCAGTGCTCGAGGCAGCGGCCGACGACGAGGCGGTCTTGGAAGCCTGCACCTGGCCGTCAGAGACCTGGGAAGCGCCAGAGGTCTTGGCAGCAGCAGCCTTGGTGGTGGCCTGCACCTGGCCGTCAGAGATCTGGGAGGCGGCCTTGGTGGTCTTGGTGGTGGCAGTGGAAGCCTGGATCTGGCCGTCGCCAATCTGAGAGATGGCCTGGGCAGTCGAGGTAGAAGCCTGGATCTGGCCGTCGCCAATCTGGGAGATGGCCTGGGCAGTCGAAGTCTTCTTTGGGGCGGCAGTCGAGGTCGAGGCCTGGATCTGACCGTCACCGATCTGGGAAATCGCCTGGGCGGTCGATGGGGTGGCGGTAGAGGCCTGAATCTGACCGTCGCCGATCTGGGAGACAGCGGCTCTCTTGGCCAACACGGTGGAGACAGACGAGGTGATTGGCACAACGGCAATACCGAAGGTTCCGTCGTAGTCAGTGGCGGCACCGGCGAGGGTCTTGGATGGCTTCAAAGTGGTCCACGACGAGGAGTCAGCAGCAGTGGCTGGCTCGGCGACTGGGGCGGCGGCAACGCCACCAAGGACAGCAAGAACGGAAAAGGCAACGGAAGTCAACATAGTGGAGCGAATGTGAGTTGGTGAAAAAACTGTCTCAGGCTGAGGATCCGCCCCTATATATAATTTTCAGACGTCAAGCCAATGTTGAGTGGGTGCCTTTGGGGGGCAGCGGTGGGACGCTGCACCTCCGTGCGTCTCGGCGCGCACCGCCGCTGTCCCTGCAAATAGCCACGAGGCACAGCAGCGAGCCCAGTGCAAGTGGTTGTTGTGACGACCGGTGCAAGGATCTGGCGTGGGCGGAAAACCAGCGGCCGCGGATATAGAAGCACTGCTTTTCAGAGTGTGCTCTCCCACCCAACCCATTCACTTGCTCACAGCTTTTGTTGTGTTTTTTTCCCTCCGCCCCTCGTTCGATGCACCCACAACTGAGGCGTGCTGCAGGGTTAGCGTGGGTGCCTGTTTATCCCTTCTTGCTAATTCTAGACAGCTCACCAGAACCTGTCTGCTGCCGCCTGGATCCCGGCCCCCGCCAGGGTGGAAGGGGGGAGCCCAGCAGGGGTGGGGGAGCAAACAGTGCGCTGTCCGTAACTGGTGGTGGCCTGCCCTTGGCCTATCCTTACACAATTGTACACTGAATAAAAATGTTTATTGGCCCCTCCCTCAGTTCAGGACTGTTACAAAGGTGTTCCATGTTTTTTAGATCGCCCAATCTGTTTGCGGCGTTTCAGCTGCTCGCTTAAACAGCGCCTGGATTTTCGCCTGGATTTTCGCCTGGAGTTCCTATGCATTGGCCTAGCCCCAAACGTGCTACCCTCGCCCTCCCGCGAAAAAGTCTGGGCGGCTCCAGCTCCGCCAAGGCACAGCCAAGGCACAGGCACCGGCCCGAGCAAATTTCACTGCGCCAGGCAGGCGCCTACCTGTGTCCCGCCTGGGCCGCACACCCACTTTTCGGCCGCCTGTTTTTTCCAACGTGACGTGTTTCACCGCGCCTTAATCTGGCAGCTCCTTCGAGCACGTATTGCCTGCTTATAATAAAGATGCGCGCCGTTTCTGGCCTTACATTACCTTGGCCTTCCCGCAACATATTTCTCTCAACATGATGCTCTGGCGTTGACCATTTATTTTTATCGCAAAGCCTTGACTCGGCTTGCTGCGTTGAGGCTTTCGCCGTCCCACTTCGCTCTCGTCTATTACTGGCTTAGCCATGGCTTTGCAGGGGGTAAGCGCCGTCGGCGTGGTATACACCATGGGCCCGCCGTGTTGGTGCCGAAAACCCGAGACTAGCGGCCATGCGAGTGACTCCTGCCAAAGTGTGACAGCCCATCGCCCCGGTATACATCTCACAACCCGCACCGCTGGTATACGTGTTTGGGTATACCAGTGGGAAGGATCTCAGAACGCCGCGCCAAAGGGCGGTCCTCGCTGATGGTACCGCCCTGCTGATCTTCCGGCCGACTTCGCCATGGCCCTCCCTTTTGGTATAGGGGTCAGCAAACACAAAAGTGGCCGACCACCATTACCAGAACGCCACGTGATTTCCCACCTGCTACACACATCCACACATCCACACATCTTCCATTTTGTCATCTTCCATTGGTGACCCCATCAGTCACTGCTCTTGGTGACCCCATCAGTCAGTGCTCTTGGTGGCACCTCCAGATGGCTTGTCTGTGACCTTTGCTCTTCGCTGTCACTGGTTCCGGCCGATCAGCGACTCTGCCCCGGCCCCCCCTTCATTCTCCCCTATGCACATGCCGCCTCCTATTTTTATCCGCTTTTTCCTCCGCCCCATTTATTGGCACACACCATTTCCACCCCCGCACACCCCCACGGCTCGCCTCCAATCTGCCAGCAAGTTGCTCGTTTTCTCCTATTTTTTGCTTGGCCGCCTCCTGCGAAAAGCCTATTTTTAGTGCTTTTGCCCTATCTCCGAGCATCTTGCCCCATGGCCCATCCCCCTTTAGCTGGCGCACACTACGTAATTGCTCACATTCTCATGCTTGCCATGCCTTGTCATGCCTTGCTTGTGTGTTCTCCTATTCTTAGCATGACCCCTTTGTCATGTCATTCCACCGAGGAAGCATCTGTCTCACACCGCACTGTCAGCCCCCAACCTTAGACTTCGGTAAACCCGCCTCCAGGGCACACACGTGTGCGACTCCGCCTTGCGGAGCCTGTCACAAATTGCGTTGGCTTGTCAGTTCAATGGTAACCCTTGCTGGGAACCTGCCACCCGCTAGTGTGTTCCCGGCAGTGCCAGATCTCATCATCCTCGGCCCTATTTTTGGCAGCAATTAACATGCTTCTTGCAGGTTTTTCCTGCACGCGCGTGCATGAGCGTGCATAGCCGGGCCCCAAATGAGGTGCCGAGCATAACATTTACCACTCGTCAAGGTACAATCTGCTGGTCGGCTCCCGCCTCTCTATTTACGTTACATCATCTAAACGACGCACCCCAAACCTTCCCGAGGCACTATATAACAGAGCGAGTACCGCACATCCTCAACTTTTTTTTATCATCAACACACAACAGCTTCTAACAACCATTCAAATGCGTTACCAAACTTCCATCGTTTCTTCTGTCGCCTTCGCTGCGCACTCCCTTGCCGCTTACGTTCCAAACTCTAGCTGGGAGACTTTGACCCCATCCGCCACCATCTCCGGCGGTGCCACTGACTACGACGGTACCTTCGGTATTGCCGTTGTCCCAATCACCACCTCGGTTTCTACCGTCTTGGCTAAGAGAGACAACGTCTCCCAGATCGGTGACGGTCAGATCCAGGCYACYACYGCCACTGYCCAGSCMATCTCYCAGATYGGTGACGGYCAGATCCAGGCYACYACYGCCACTGYCCAGCCAATCTCCCAGATCGGTGACGGTCAGATCCAGGCTACCACTGCCACTGCCAAGGCTGTCTCTCAGATCGGTGACGGTCAGATCCAGGCCACCACTGCCACCACCTCTGGTGCTTCTCAGATCAACGACGGACAGGTGCAGGCCTCTAAGACCGCTTCCTCGTCTGCCGCCAAGGACACCAAGGTTGCTGACAACTCCGACGCCGCCACCGTTGCTTGCAAGGTCGACGGTACCTTGCAGATGACCTTGAAGGGCTCTATCCTCAAGGACTCGAAGGGAAGAATCGGCTCCATCGTTGCCAACAGACAGTTCCAGTTTGACGGTCCACCACCACAGGCTGGTGCTCTTCTTGCTGCCGGCTGGTCCGTCCACGACGGTAACTTGGCCATCGGTGAGACTGAGATCTTCTACCAGTGTCTCTCTGGTACCTTCTACAACTTGTACGACCAGTCTCTCGGGATCCACTGTAAGCCAGTCCACCTCGAGGTCACTGGCTTGGTCGACTGCTAAGCGACTTATCCGATTCTACTTCATTCATTTGCATTGTCAATAATCTAGTGACGGATACTAGCTCTGGTTGGCCTGGTCTGCTTTCGCATTTTCACTTTCCTTTTTAATTTAGCATTACACGAAATTATAAAATATCTTGCTGTAGCCTTATTGATGCCTGACGCTTCTCTGACAAATATATATTCCAACTTTTTCTCTTTCAAATGATCTAGTTTCGGTGGATTCTACTCTCCCGGAAAGTGTTGAAACATCTCTGAAAGATTGCTGGCTTGTGCTAGACGAAGACCAGCCTCGGGCAATGAACTTTGCGTCAGGGTGCGTCATATTGCATGACTAGCCAACGGGATATACGGAAAGAAGCCAAGTATTGCTATGAAAACGAAATAGTTAGTAGTAGAGACAGAGTGTGGAAGCAGTAAATACATTATACTCCGAGTCATACAGTTTAAATGTAGAGAGTTGGGGGTCGATACACCGTCCATCTTTTTTTTCAGACCACTTCCAGATTGCGCGCCGCTGTTTTATCACGTGACCCAGCTTTTTATGCAAGTTCGGATCCAGTGAGGTAGCAGTAACGATGAGTGACGAGTGGGCCCCGCAGCCAACAGAGGAGATCCTCTCAAATGTGCGAATCCGCGCGATAGTGAGCTCAGGTCTGCTGCAAAGTGTACTGTCGTATACGGCAGTGGCTTTCGACAGAAGTAACGGTGAAGTGTTGGTGGGGTGGACATTGGACAGTATAGAGAGTGGGGGCGGAGTGCTAGGGAAGATCAAGTTGGAGCGCGCTGCGCAAATTGCCCGTTACGGATGCAAAGCTCTTGGGTATCAGGAAAGGTTGTACAGCGAGTTTGTCAAAGATGGCTCTGCAGAAAGTCCGTCTAATGTTCCAATCGAGTTAATAAGGACCAATGTGGGCAACGGCAAAGAGATGATGATCGTTCCCGGAAGCGGCACTGTGATTGCTGTGGTTGTCGAGAAAGGGCAATAATTGAAAAGGCTTTGCGATTTGCGATGCCTATAGCTCATCGCGCATTGCTGATGCATTGCTGATGCGATGCCTAATGCGGGGGTTACTGCGTTCACTCAGGCGCTGATGAGGCGCTGTCCCCAGGCATTCCCGAGAAATGAGATCGAGACATGCTAAATACACAGAGGTTGTGGATTATTTTCAGTGATTTAAATAAAATTTGTTGTCCAAAAATAAGTATTCTAAAAAGTTGTAGGTCAAGAAAGATGCTTCACTGACCAAGTTCTGCCCGCATTGTGCAAAGCTAACGATGAGCTTCCGATTCACGTTTTAAAAATAGTTTTTGCCCACTACAAAAACAGTAAGGAGAAAAACGCATTTGCCTCAAAGGAGTTAAATTATCACGTACGTGCAGCGGTGATCCTCGATCTTACGACCAGCCATGCTGAAAATAGGAGCGATTTTTGCAAGACGGTTGTGCTCGCGCTGGAAGAAATAGGGTTTGGCAGCATGAATCCGATGCGGTTCTACTGTATTGTCAAGCACAATAAGAGCCTTGGATAGCTACATTTGGCCACTGCTTTGTGGCGCTGTTGATTGCAATTTCCAGCGTTTTCAACTTCCGAAGGGCTACAATATCGGCTCGAGCGAGTAGAATAGAGTTGGGCGGATCTTCTACGAGCACACTCTCTAGCAAAACAAAGCCGATCCTTGTACTGTTGCAAATCTAATATTAGCCTAAAAAATGCAATGATTTACAGCGCAAGATCGCAACTCTACTGGATCGTCTAGCGGCTTCAATTGACAGGTCTTTCTTGAGGTTTAATGCGCCCGCAGTTCATGCTTGAGAGTTGCGGTTCATGCATGCTGCAGACGAGACAGTGTCAGGTGACAATCAGCTAGACAAGGCCTAATTTGCTCAAACTTTTACTGAGAAGGTCAGTAAAAAGAAGTATAGCTAGAAAACTCAATATCTACAATATCTGAGTTTTCAAAACTCTCTAACTCCTCCGAAAGGGTTTTTTCGATAATGTTTCTCTTTGTTTTGGTTGCCCGCGGAGTATGCACGATGCTGCGGCCGACAGCCAGCGAAAAACATGGCTGCATAGCGGCATCGGTAGACGGTGTTTTTTTTGCTGAGATCTAAACATCGACAAGCGAAATATGCATGCCAACACCTTAATCACCGAGCTGTTTCTGTTTGCACCCGCCATGGCTATTATGCCCAGATCCGTAGTAGCCGGCTATAAATACCTGGGTCCCCGAGATGTCTGAGGTTATCGTAAAGCATCTTAGAACATTACGTCCACAATGAAGTTCGGCCTTGCCTCAACTGTCTCGCTCCTCGCCGGCCAAGGCTACGCCTACTCTACGCTTAGTGTCAACAGCACCACTGCTGGTGCCAGCTCGTCGCCAACTAGCGTCGGGCAGTTTGACTTTGCCAACAGCACATCCGCCACCGGTGCCAGCTCAAGTCCGTTGAGCAGCACTGCTGCTGCCGACGCCGCTTCCGTCGCCGCTGCCAGCTCTGCCAACAGCACCACTGCCGCGGTTGCCGCCAACACTGCCAGCAACACGACTTCCTACAGCATCACGGCTGCCAGCAATACAACCACTTCTGCTGCACAGACCACCGACACTACCGACTACACCACTCTCACATCGAGCCAGTGCGCCAACGGGACGTGCTCCACGGTTGTCACCACTGCCCAGAGAACCACGGTGCACGTCACCGAGAACGACTCTGACGTCTGGTTGACCACCTGGGTGCCGATCTCCACTGTGCCAAGCACGAGTGCTGCCGCCGACACCACTGCTGTGGAGGTTCCAGTCACTAGCAACGGTACTGTCTCCACCAGCGAGGCCCCACTCATCACTGAAGCTCCAGACGCTGCCGACGCCGAGCTTGCCACCAAGCAGGTCACTTTGGTGAAGTGCAACAACGGCGTGTGCCAGACCACCACCTCGGACATCTACTACTCCACCACTCAGATCACCCAGAACGGCGAGGACGTCGACATCACTGTCTACCTCCCTAAGCCATCGACTCGCGACACCACCACCAACGTTGTGACCACTGTGCCTATCAATCAGACCACTGTGATTGTCGACAGATCCACCGAGTGGGCCTACTTCACCAGCTGCGACGGCGACTCTTGTGTCACCGGCAAAAGCGCCTCTGTGACTCCAGTCAGCACCTACTCCACTGTGGTGCAGACCGACACTGACGTCGAGAAGAAGTCGCTCATCACTCTTACTAACCAGGTTGCCTCTACTCTCAACGTCACCACCTATGCTACTACCAAGAGAGTCGGACAATACGTCAGCGGGAACTACACCACTCCATACTGGACCACCTTCACCACCTCTGACCCATACGGTGTGACTTACGTGCCAGTGGAAACCGTTATTTCCGACACCCCTGTTGCCTCGAACTCTTCTAGCAGTGTTGCGCCATCGACTGAGAGCAGTGTGCCATCTACCGAGACCGTTGTGCCAGCCACGCCAGCTACCACCAATGCCATCACCTCACAGTCCACTGGCTCGACCTCTTTCGTCGCCGCCAGCTCTGCCCAGGCTGCTCCTTCCGGTGTCCAGACCGAGAACGGTGCTGCTAAGTTTGCCGGTGCCTTCGCTCTTGGCAACGTCTACAGTTTCGCTGTGCTTACCGCGGCCACTGTTTACTGTTTGCTTTAAGTAGCTTAGACCCAGCGATTTCGCGCCCTCTCGATTCCACCAGAGCTTGATGCCTTGGAACACGCATCTGATCTTGTCATTTGTTTTAGATTTTCATTTGATTTACTTTACCATTCTTCGTCATATTTCGTTCTACCTTGAATCTTATAGCTCAATACATCAAGCACAAACCGATAATAATGAAACTGTAGAAAAATAAAAAGTTAAGTTGTAAAAAAATAATAATTGGAATTGTAGAAAAATAATAATTGAGATAGTGGAATTGTTGTCGACGTCTACAGCTCATGGTGGCATGGCTCTGTGGCAATACAATACGTCAGTGGATTGGGGCGTCGCACTGTAGCACGCAAGAAATCCACAAGTCTATACTTCGTTTGAGTGGAACCAATTGCTCTGATCAGTGTTTACCGCACGGAAGTAGCGCCGGTTGAACTCTGAATACCCCTCGTCAAACTAGCAATCGAAGTGCGCCAGAGCAACGTTGCTTGACATGCAAGCGTAAAAAGAAAGTGTGATTTAGGAGGGCTCTTCCCCAGGATGAAAGCCGGGACCAAGAAATGAAATTTTGCTAATTGTCAAATCCCTTCATCGATTTCAACTACCCTATTCTAAAATTGCGGCCACTCTCTTGACATCCTGGGAACTACGGCCACCCCTGAAAACGCGCGCGAGGGAGAGGGATTCCGACGCAGGAAGAAAGGAAAGAGGTTCCTGCAGCACCACGTAGAGAAAGCCGTGAGCCCAAGCCTGCCAACATTTACCCCACTGCCACCCCTCCGCGATACGATTGCTCTTGGCTTATCTAGTGATCAGCAAGGTGTGTAGTGCATGACCCCTGTATGTCTTGCATGTAGGTTTACACCGCTTATCAGTCACGCTATCATCAACATGTTGTTGAAACCCCCGTGGGAGCCTCGTATGTCCGCGCATGCCCATCCAACTCCGGTACCGGACAATCGCTGCGGAGATACAGATCTTGGTCGTGGCACAGGCAACAATATCCAGATAGCACCGTGGGCATCTTGACAATAGCCTGGACCATACAGGGCTAAACTGCACGTGTCTATCTATTTCATAAATAATCTATGTAGAAAAAAGCGACTCTAAGTTCTGTGGCCGTCGGCCATCAGGTTTGATCGCAGCACCTCGCCTTCGCGGAGTCACTGCTCCTTGCCCTGAACAAAAACCTCCTCAATTTTTTCCTTCACTCCCGCAAACGCAGCAGACTCAGACTCGGCCTTGGTAAATTGCACCACCTCGGCAGCCTTTGGCGAGTGCTTGGTATCCTTCACCATCTCCGTGACCTTATCCAAGTCAACGTTTTCAATAGAGCTCAAGAACTGACCCACCTCGATGTTCTCGTGGTTCCCGAGAAGCTTGCTGAGAATCTCCTGGTGAACCCTCTCACTGGACCCATGAGCATAAACATTGACGTCCACAGCAGAATGGCCGTGGGTCGACCAGCCGACCTGCGCGCGCTTGTTGATCATGTCCACGAGCGCATCCTGCACCAGACGTTTCCCCTCCAACACAGCAGCTACTTCGGCATGCTCCAAGTCAGAAATGCCAAAGCTCTGCTCGACTTCCTTAACTACATACTTCTCAAGGTCCGCCTTCGAAGCATCGGCGTTCTCCACGATGTACGTCGCGATCTTCGCCGTGACATACTCAGACGTGTGCGACGCGTTGTTGAGCACCTCGGGCAACCACATGTAGTCCGGGTACGAGTCGTGGATCTGCTTGGCCACAGACAACCCGCCCGTCTCATGGTCGGAAGTCGAAACCATGTAGGTGTCGGCCTCCTCGCCATGGGCCTCGGCCCACTCAGCAACGGCCTTGAAAGCCTTGTCAAAGGCCAAGACTTCGTTCACCTGGGCCACAGGGTCGTTGAAGTGTCCACCATGGTCGATTCTGGAGCCCTCAATGAGCAAAAAAAACCCCTTGTCAGAGTCCTTGGCGTTCTCGTTCAAGAGGTTGACGGCAGTAAGCGCCTGCTCCTCAAGCGATGGGTAGACTTTGTCGTCTCTGTCCAAGTCGAATGGGATGTCGCCATCAGCCAAGAGGCCAAGCAAAGGGAGCTTGGCATGTTTGCTCTTGCCGAGTTTCAAACTGTCAAACTCGCTGCGGTTCCCCACGTAGGTCCATCCATCGGTGACCGCCTCCGAGATCAAGTTCCGGTTGTCGGCACGGCACCCGTGAAAATGGCACCGCCCGCCGCCAAGAATCAAGTCAACGCTTCTTCCAAGCGGGTACTGCCCCAACTGGTGCTCGGCAATAAGGTCCTCCTGGAATCTGTAATCGACATGTGCCGAGAAAGACGCAGGCGTCGCGTCAGTGATCCGCGTCGTCACGACAAGGCCCGTCAAGTAGCCCTCAAGCTTCATCGCCTCCAAAACAGTTCCACACGGCTTCTGATCTGGAAAAACTCCAATAGCGCCATTATAGGTCTTCGCACCACACGCGAAGACCGTGGCACCCGCCGCGCTGTCAGTGACAAGCGAGGAGCTCGAGCGCGTTCTCAGCGACCCAATAAGGTGCTTGTCCAAGAACAACGTCTCATTAAACGGCAAGTTGTCGCGGCACTGCTTGAACGAACGAGCAAGCAGCAACGACGCCGGGCCCATCCCGTCGGTGACAAAGAATATCACGTTTTTCCGGCGTGGCTTTGCCTGGGGGCGATGCGAGTAACCCTCGTACACGAAGTATAAGGCCAAAAAGACCACGATTGGAGCAAAAAGAAGCTTCAACTTCCACGCTTCCTTCTTTTTTTGGCGCTCTCCGAGAAGCGGAACATTCTCTGCCGTCGGGAGGATGTTCTTGTTCGCCATTTTTTGCAAAATAAGAGGTAAGCTGTAGATGCTGCTGGCCACTCAGATCTCTACTATCAGTCAGCGCAGGGCGTTATCGCGCACGTGGATCACATGTTGCAGGGCTGCAAACATGTAGCTGACCACTGGGTCAGCTACAAGGTCAGCACCGAAGCAGAGCGCTCGCCTCAGCCACTGCTTGCAAATGCACACTGAGTTTTCGTCGCCACTCATGCGCCACTCCGCTGCACACCGCCGCTCGTTTCTCCTCTCCGTGACCGGCCACCTTGCAGGCCGCGTTGCGAGCCCGCGCGATGACTGTTCCGTTAATGGCCCTCCTGCGCGGGGCTTCCTTCCCGCGCGCATTACGCCAGGCGCCCCCGAGCCCTTCCCCTCGGCGGCTCCCCTCGTTCAGCCGCTGGCCGGTGACGGGTCCATTGAGCGCGCCCATGCATCGCGCTGTCCGCTGCCGCACGCGTCGCCCCCGCTCCGCAGCCAATTTCAGCCTGCAAAAAGAGCCGGGTCATGTGACTCGGAGTGGTCGGAGTACACTCAGACTGTAAACTGCCTTGGTCCTCAGTAGAGGGAACAGGGTTTAGGGCTCGCAGACCTTATCTAGCTGTGCACATCGCAACCTACGCTATCACGCGCTAGTACTCACAAAGCCCGGCACCGATAGTTCACTTATTACGTCACGCGGTCTCAGGGAACTATCGGACCAGTGTAAATGCACCAAACAACGTAATCAGTGCGTGTGTCAAGCAACCCTAGGGCGGAGTGAGCAGGATGCCGCAGAGAGCATCGAGAATACGCCGGGTTACCCTGCCTTGGGCTTTGGCTACGCCGGTAAAAAGGTCATAAAAATTTTTATGGGCACGGCACCAGAAGCAGGCGGGTGCCAGTTAGGGATATGTAGGGTTTCGGCGAAGGAGCGGGCAAAAATACTCGGGCCGGGATTGTTCTGGAGTAAGAACTTGATGTAGAAATGTGGCAACGAGATCTGGATTGTGAGATAAGGGACAATGCAACATCGAGAGATAAAGATTGTGTGCCTGTTGGATTATTGCGATAGTGGTTCTGGAATATAGGTTTTACGTTTTGGCAGGGATGCAGCTTCGTGCAGGAGGTTTGTTCATGCATCGGGGCCAACATGAACTTTCATGCGTGTGCAACCTGCAAACAACGAGTCGAAGGAATTGCTGAGTAACTATCAAACCCCAGACACGACGTCGCTGTTACCCGAATATCTAAGCGCCCAGGCCCGGCTTCTTTAAAAGTGCGCTGCTGCACCTTTTTCGATCTGTATTCTTCCCGCATCCCCAATGAGCTATACCAAGGAATTGAAGGTGCTGTCCAACAGTTCTGCTGACCAACAGGACTTCACCGAGTCGCCATACACCAGACCAGCCGAGTCGAAATGGGAACAGTTCAAAGACGGTTTCCGTCGTGCCCCGGCCGACAGAGACCAGACCGAGTTGAAGCGTCAGCTCTCCCAGCGCCACATCATCATGATGGCCCTCTCCACCGGTGTCGGTACCGGGTTGTGGGTGGGAACCGGTAAGGTGTTTGCCTCCGGTGGCCCTGCCTCGTTGTTGATTGGTTACATCATCATTGCCTCTATGATTTTCTTTGTTATTGACGCCGCCGGTGAGTTGGCCGTTGCCTACGGAAGCTTGCAGGGCGCCTACAACGCGTTCCCTAAGAAGTTTGTAGACGAGTCGCTTGGTTTTGCCGTCGCCTGGAACTACGCTTTCCAGTGGCTCACCGTGCTCTCGCTCGAGCTCGTCACTGCTTCGATCACCATCAAGTACTGGACCGACGTGAATTCGGACATCTTTGTTGGTCCTTTCTTTGTTCTCGTCATTTGCATCAACGTCTTTGCCGGAGCTGAAGGTTACGGTGAGGCCGAGTTTGTCTTCAACACCCTCAAGATGTTCACCATCGGTGGTTTCATCATCTTAGGGATCATCATCAACTGTGGTGGTGCGGGCGACAAGGAGTACATTGGCGCCAAGTACTGGCATGACCCTGGTCCTTTCAACCACGGGTTCAAGGGTCTCTGTAACGTGTTTGTCACTGCTGCCTTTGCCTTCGGCGGTACTGAGTTTGTCGCTCTTTCTGCTGCCGAGCAGTCCAACCCACGTCGCTCGATCCCGCAAGCCATCAAGATTGTGTGCTACCGTATTGGCTACATCTTTATCACTGCCCTCACCTTGGTCACCTTCCTCGTGCCTTACAACTCGCCACAGCTCATGGGCGCCTCCGGCTCTGCCACTCAGGCGTCGCCGTTCGTCATTGCTGTGAGTAGTCACGGTGTCAAGGTTGTTCCACACATTATCAACGCCATCATCTTGTGCTCCGTCCTCTCGGTCGCCAACTCCGCGGTGTACTGCTCCTCGAGAACTCTCCAGTCTCTCGCCGTGCAGGGCTTTGCTCCACAGTGGTTGAAGTTCGTTGACAAGCAGGGCAGACCACTCAACGGATTGATCGTCGCCACCATTGCCGGTCTCTTCTCGTTCATTGCTGCTTTTAAGCACCAGGACACTGTTTTCAACTGGCTCTTGTCGATCTCCGGATTGTCTACGATTTTCACCTTCACCTCGATCTGTCTTTCCCACATCAGATTCAGAGCCGCGATGACTGCCCAGGGCAGATCGCTCAACGAGCTCGGCTACAGAACCAACTGCGGTGTCTGGGGATCGTACTACGGCGTCATTCTCAACTGTCTTGTCTTGGTTGCTCAGTTCTGGATTGCTTTGTTCCCAATTGGATCCGGTGAAGCTTCTGTCATCAATTTCTTCCAGAACTACTTGGGTGCCGTGGTGCTTATCATCTGCTACTGTGGTCACAAGATCTGGACCAGAAACTGGAAGCTTTTCATTAGAGCCTCGGACATCGACTTGGTCAGCAATAGATCCGAGTTCGAGGTTGAGCTTCTCGAGCAGCAGGAGGCCGAGCGTAAGGAGTACTTGCGTTCTGCTGCCTGGCACACCAAGTTGCGCCACTTTTTCTGTTAAGTGGCTCATCGCTGAACGTCATCTTCATTGCCGCCTCTGCTGTTGAGCACAGGGGCGGTCGTGTTATGGTATACCTTTTGCGCTCTGTACTTGTCAGAGCATCTTTTATATTATCTTCATTACAGGATGATTCCTGTTAGACTCACGACAATACATGACTTGCTTTTATCCACAGTAGATTAGTCAAGGACGGCGGAGCCGGATTCGGCGTGTTTATCGAAGAAGAGCCGTGACTTGGCAACGGGCGAAGAGTAATGACTCAGCCAATGACCGTCGGACTTGGCGAGAGCCAAAAGAAACAGTAATTCTCATCAACAGAGATGGGTGCTGCCGCCGATGCAGCGCTCCTGCAATGGGGTCCCTCCAAATGACCACTTTCCGCCGGCCAAACCCCCCTCTCTCCTCAAAACCGCAGACCGGCGCTTTCTACAAAATGTCCATTGCGCGGTCTACAGCATTCGAACTTCTATTTAATTGTGCCTGGCATGTGAAAGGACCAGCCTTTGCACGCGCCAAGACTGCGAGGTGCACAATGATCTGAAGAGTTCTCACGGCCATGCTCCACGTCGGGTAACACCTGTGTTTCCCGCTAACGACAACGAAGCGTTCGGTCGCCCCATCGCGGACGCGGTGGATACGCTCCGGGTAATCCTGACTTCCTGGTAGTTAACAGGTTGCAGTTTTCAGATCCTAGACAGAAACATAGGAACTTCAGCAGCCACACCAGTAAATAATAATGGTCGCGGTACTACAACTGTCTGCAGCGTTGCGCAAGAAGAAGAACCTTAAGAAGGGCATTCAGTTCACCCTCATGGTGGTCGGCCAGTCCGGCACGGGCCGGCTGACGTTCATCAACAGCTTGTGCGGACAGGAAGTGGTCAAGCCACAGTCGACGCTCACGGACCCTCACAACGAGCTGCTTGACAGAGAGTTGACGCTCAGAACGGAGAACGTGGAGCTTGAGGACGCGGAGGGCGTGAAGATCTCGTTGGCAATCATCGACACCCCGGGCTTTGGCGACAGCATCAACAACGAGCAGACCTTTGAGAAGATCATCGACTACATTCGCAACCAGTACGATGAGATTTTGTTGGAGGAGAGCAGAGTCAAGAGAAACCCTCGCTTCAAGGACGGCCGCGTGCACGCGCTTCTCTACTTCATTGTGCCGACCGGCCACGGGTTGCGCGAGATCGACGTGACCATCATGCTGCGCCTCAGCAACTTGGCGAACGTGATTCCTGTGATCTCCAAGAGCGACTCGCTCACGAAAGAGGAGCGAGAGCTCAACAAGCGCTTGATCAACGAGGACATTCGGCATTACAAGATTCCGATCTATGACTTTCCCTTTGACTTGGACTACGATGACGAGGAGACGATTGATGCCAACACGTACCTCAAGAAGTTGATCCCATTCGCGGTGGTTGGCTCGAACGACACCTTCGAGGCGCCAGACGGGACCCTGATCAGAGCCAGAAAGTACCCGTGGGGCGTGGTGGACATCGAGGACCCGGAGCAGAGCGACTTCATCATTCTCCGCAACGCGCTCTTGATCTCGCACTTGCAAGACCTCAAGGAGTACACTCACGAGGTGCTCTACGAGAAGTTCAGAACCGAGGCGTTGTCCAACGTCAACGGCAAGGAGGAGGAAGAGGAGGAGCACAGCCAGGACCTTTCTGGGTTTGTTGACCCGCTGAGTGTCGTGGGGGCCAAGGAGATCATCAAGAGCCGGTCTGCGTCGATCGGCAAGGGCACTGCGGGCTACCTTGCGCGCGAGGAGCAGATCAAGCAGGAGGAGGACCGCTTGAAGGAGTACGAGGAGAAGGTGGAGCGCGAGTTGTTGGCGAAGCGCCAGGAGTTGTTGAAGCGGGAGCAGGATTTGAGAGAGATGGAGGAGCGGTTGCAGAAGGAAAGATTGCAGTCGCCGGAGTTGAGTAGCGAGGGTTTTTAGGCTGGTTTGTGATTGGCAAGTGCAGCGAGGCAGCGTTAGAGCGGCCTTGGCACTACACAACTTGGCTGTCGCACTTCTCAGCATCGTGAGAGCAGTCAGAGCACGCGCAGACTCCTGGTGAGTGCTATCCTCCTGGGGAGTTCTGGCCTCCTCGTGCGTCTTTGGCACTTTGTTTACAGTCCAGACCCTTAGTTTACTTTCTATTTCAGTTCGCCGGAAGGCAACGCTTAATGTTATGTTTGTCCATCAACAAGTAGTTGGCTCGCCAACTGATTAGTAGAGGGCTTTGGCCAATAAACAATAATAAATAATAGAAGCACTCGGAGAGCACGCATGCCGTCTTGGCTTGGCTTACGGCCAAAATAACATTAATGTTCATTCTGCTGGGTATTATTGATGCAATGGAATATCTAAATTAAATATCGTGCAACGGGGTTCGTGAGAGGCGGCTCAACAGCGTGTGCGGAGCAATATCATGTCACTCAAAAAAAACAAAAGTTTGAATGCTGTGTGCTCTGTCACAGTTGAGCACGAACCATAAGTTGGGATTGTGTTCCGCTATACAGCAAACAGCAAATTGTCAGTCCCAGCTATTTCACAGTAGCTGGCGAGAAACGAGCTTGCCAGTAGTGGTCAGAGGCAGGCGCGTTGGCGAGTCGGCATCCCCAGATCTAATTTCTGAGTCTTCTGGATACACTGCGCGTTGTCGCAGCGTCCCAATTCGCGCTCCGGTGTTCTATCCCGTCAAGATCTTCGTCGCACAGATAATACTGATCCCCACGATGCACCACCCCGTGACAAAGCCCTGGCTCCCTCCAAACTTCACGGCCCCAACCAACATCTGCAACCCAATAATTGTCAAGAACCCACTGGTGAGCGCCATGAGGCACCCGAAGATCAAATTAATCTGATCCTGGTCAATCTCGCTGGTGTCCTTTGGAAGAACGTACCATCCCACGAGCGCACCGAGCGGCTGCGAAAACGAGCCAAGCACCCCGCTGATGAGAATCGCTTTGGTACGCGAGTTGAGCGCAAGATAAAGGGGGAGGGTCATGCTAAAACCTTCGGCGATGTTATGGATGGCAAGGGAGAGGAAGATGTTCAAGCTGAGCGACTCGTCGATGCGGGACGTGGCGTAATAAATAAAACCCTCCGGGAACTTATGAATGGAAATCGCCAACGTCGTCTGGAGGCCAATGGAGAACAACTTGGACACGCTGGTCTCGATATTAATGTGCTGGTGATCGTCGGTGTGCGTCTCGTGTCCGTGCGGGTCAGCCTCGGCAACAAGCACGAGGTTCTCGAGCGACTGGTTCTCAAGCTGGCCCACGCAGTGCGGCTGCTCCAGGTCCTTGCTCGAATAGGCAACAAGTGCAAGGTTTTTCTTCTTGCTGAACGGGTGCTTGAGGTACAGGAGCGCGTCCACCGAGGTGAGATCGTCGAACTTGATCGAGCGCTTCTTGCGGAGGCTGTTGCATTCCGAGGCGCAGTCCTGCAAATCCTGGGCAGACGCCTTGGGCATCACAATAAGCGGCGTTCTTTCGTCAGCAGAGGGGACCGGGCCCTGCTCCTGATGGCTGTGTTGGTGACTGCTGTGATGACTATGCTCGTGACTGCTGCCACCGTGATGGCTGTGCTCATGACTGCTGCCACTGCTGTGTTGCGATTTCACATCATGATGACTATGCGAGTGCCCAATCAGGCTCTCCTCGTCGCCCTCGTGCGCGCAGTGAATGATACTCTCGCTCATGTAGTAGTGGATCAACCAGTTAAGCAACACAAAAACACTAAGCCCGGCAAAAAGAAACCCGAACAGCGTCATCTGGAGCGTGCGTGGGTGGCTGCTGAGGTACTCATTTTGTCCGAGGTACTGCTCGGCATGCGGATACAACTTGGCCAACGAGGTGAACAAAAGAGAGCCTCCGGACAAGCTGAGCGACGCCACGAGAAAGCTGCCGCTGCCACTGATGTGGAACGGGTACTTCTTGGCTATTTCTGGAAGCACAATCTCGTAGAACCTGTCGATGCACACGATCAGGCAGCCGAGGACGCACATCAACGACGAAAGTGCCGTCAACACCCAGCCCTGGTGCTCCTCAAACAATGCGCTTAGTGTAGAGCTTAGTGACATAGCGCTTGGGGATTGTGGGAAGAAGAGTCTATAGTATCTCAGCTCGCGCCGTGTCCACGCCTTTGATCTGTGATGCAGCCGCAACCACCAAGGTGCATGGCACATCTGGACATCACAAAGAAACATCTTTACCTAAAATCAACTAAACATCCCAACATCAACTTTCTTACATCTCTACACCAGCTATACTTTTCATCCAAACACCGCGCATGCAACATCCAAACACCACACCAAAGCCCGAAATTTACAGCTCTGCGGCATACGCAGTAAGCAACGCCATGCTCGGACTCAGAACGCCGCTTCTTGGTGTCTCTAAGAGACACCTTTCTTTGCGGGCTTTCCGATGGAAAGCTCTAGGTTCTACAACTGTGGCCGGCCAGTTGCAGAGCCGTCGCTTCGAAAGCACGCTCAACACGATCAACATCAACCAAAAGAGCGACGACAAGGGCAGGCAGTCTAACTTCACGCTCAAGAACACAGTGGTGCTCTCGTTACTCGTGTTTATGCCAATTCTCTGTTTGAAGTTAGGTAACTGGCAGTACCAGCGCTTGGGCTGGAAGACGGATCTCATCAACAAGCTCAACGATCGGTTGGCAGTTCCTGCAACGGACGTGCAGAAGATCAAGATTCCAGATGACAAGCAGGTGCTCGAGGAGTTTGACGAGGACCTCCAGTTCACCAAGTTCAAGCTCCGGGGCAAGTTCGTCCACCCGGACGAGTTGTTTGTCGGCCCGCGGTTGTTTGAGGACATCCGCGGGTACTACGTGTACACGCCGTTCGAGATCACGAGCGAGGGCCCAAACAAGGGGAAGAAAGTCATTGTGCTGCGCGGATTCATCCTGGAGCAGTTTGTGTCGCCCGAGAACCGGTTTCAGGGCCGGCTCCCGGAGTTGGCGTTGCCAATGGGCGAGGTCGAGATCGAGTGCTGCTTGCGTAAGAAGGTGGAGCCCGGCAAGTTGAGTCTCGAGAACGACGAGAACATCCGGTTGTTGGTGTACCCAGACATCTACGAGATGGCGCGCCGCACGCACTCGCTGCCTGTGTACATGCAGCAGTTGGAGGATTTGACCGACAAGTGCTTGATTCCAACGGAGGAGAGCGTGCCGTGGTGGAAGGTGTGGGCCAGTGCGCAGCCAGAGAAGGAGACGGCAGTTCGCGAGTTCTCTGTGAGACAGCTCTTGCGGCTGGGTGTTCCCGTGGGGAGCACTGTGGATGTCAACCTCAGAAATAATCATTTGGAGTACATGTTCACGTGGTACAGCTTGGCGTTGGTGAGTGCGATTCTGATTATCTTTGTGGTGAGAACGAAGAAGGTGAATCCAATGAAGGATAAGTTGAGGCATGCCTCGAAATACCAGTGAGCGGAGCGGTGGAAACTCAGCGAGTGGTTAATACTCGCCTACTTTGCTCCCTCGTTGTAAATACCTGCTTGCTTTGTTCCCTGCCATCTAAATTGCAAACTCAGCGAGTTGTCACTTCATAACCAGTCGCAAACTATCTCGCTCCACTCGCCAAGTTTGCCCACACTGTAAATAAACCGCACAATGGACATATAGTAGTGATGCTTGTCAATTGTAGTCACCTATTTTTCGATGTAGATTCTTTCTTCAGAAGTATAGGTGCGCGCTTCCACATGGACAGCAGTGCTGACTAACAATAGCGTTTTCTGCCGGAGCGACGGCAAATCCACCCCATACAAACTGTTCTCTTGTTTTACTTAAGCAATTCGTTCTCCCCAAACTAATCCACCTCAGTTAAATTGTCCAGACAAATAATCGCAGCACATTGGCTTCGCCAATGCACTGCTGCACTGCTATGCACCTCCCTGCGGCTTCGTTGCGCGCCTGTTTACTCCAAATCAACACAGATCATCACCCAACAATCGTCCAGAAGTGCCCTAAAGCGCCCATTGAGCCATCAACCAAAAAACACTTCCTTTGAACACTCAAATAATAATCATGGACGACAGCAGACTGTTCTTGGCCAACAGCAGCTTGGCGGGCGAGGTGCTGGGCGTCCTGGCATTGACGCCCGTGAAAGTCAACGAAGCCGGCAAGGGCATTTCGGCAGACGACTATGTGTCGACGAAGCGCAAGGCACAAGATGGCGAGACGTTCTACCCGGTGCCGTATGCGAGCAGTCCCATCAAGGGAAGCTGGCTTGACAAGATGGACGATGTCAGTTTCAACCTGAGCGTGAACGAGGTGATGAATGACAAGACTGAGCTGCAGAGAAAGCAGGGAGGTGGGAAAGGCGGGATTCTCCAGAGACTCAGGCAGGCCAACGGCAAAGAGAACAGTGACTCAGATCTGAGAGAAAACAAGGGTCTAAGCACCGAGGACAATGAGAAGTTGCAGTTAAGGCCCAAGGAAGGTGATGGTGACATTGTTGGAAGCCAACCCTCTTCCCCCCACCTGATATTGAAGACCCTGCCGCATCGGATCAATCTCAGTGAAGACACGTTGCGCAGCCACCCGGATCTCAGCCAGGTGATAGAAAACAACGCGATCAATCCAGTGAGGGCGGCTCGTGTGTTGTTCTCGCCCCGCAAGACGATTTTCCTGCCCAGCCATGGGGGGACTCCCGGGATCGCCCAGAGTAGTCCCTTACAATACACCCAGTATCAGAGGGATGTCTCAGAAAGTGGTGGAGAGCAGAAAACTGAGGAGAACAGCTTGTTAGAAACTGACACGAAGCGCGGGACCAGCCAGAGAGCCTCCTTCAACCTGAGACGGCCTCTGTTCAACAGCAGGCGGCCGACCTCTAAAGACAGCCGAAACGACAACGCCAGTGCTGCGGATGACTCTGAGACAAGCGACGCTTACGATTCTAGAAAGAAGGAGACTCGTGTAGGGCAGGAGAGACGGGGAAGCAATCAGGACAGGCCGCCAAGTGCCGGGGCCCGCGACTACAGCCAGTACCCGCTCTACCAACGAATCTTCATCGACCCGCAAATTCCGTTTGTCATATCCCTCTACTTACAGCTTCTTGTCAACATTGTTCTTATCGGGGTGATCCTTTATTTTATCAGCATGTTCCTCCTCACGATCCGCACAGACATAAACAACAAGATCGAGAGCCAGCTCATTGAGATCACCCAGGAGATCCAGCTCTGTGCAAGGGAATATCAAAGAAATCACTGTTCTCCGGAAACGAGAGTGCCGGCTCTCGAATTGCTGTGTATGACATGGGAGAAGGGCATGAAGCGGGACCCCAAGGTGGTGGGTCGCGCCAAGATCGGCGCCGAGACGTTTGCCGAGATCATTAATGGGTTTATCAAGCCGATTTCCTGGAAGTCGATGTTTTTTCTCATAGTGGGGACTGTGGGGAGTCTTGTCTTGAACAACGCGGTGTTTGACAGTTACAGACATACCAATAAGCAGCAAACCTTGGACAACGGTCAGCCGCAGCAACAGCCAAATGCTCAGCAACAGTACTTGGTTGAATCACCGCAACGGCAGCAGTTTTTGCTTGCGCCTCCCGACGGGACTCCGGGGATGTCGTCGATGGTCGAGCTGACCCAAAATGACGACACGGGACTGCACTTTGGCACGCCCTACCAGCAGGGGTCGCGGTTGTTCAATGCGCCGATCGGGTTGGGGAATTCGCCGTTCAGGTTTACCCCGAGGCTAAGCCCAAGCCTTGGGGCGGCATTAAGACAAAGAAGAAGGGAGAGGCAATAGCGGCAGTGCCTTGGCGAAGCCAATGTGCTGCGAAATAACTGTTAGACCACAGAATCTTGTGTTCGTTTTACCAGCCGGTAGGCCAGCTAAAATATTGCATAGCGTCCTGCTATGCTGATATCATGCTACATAAATAAACGCTGCGCCAATGCACTGTCAGATCAGAGAAGTGGGTTTTCATTCAAATATAAGTGTAGAGTAGTGCTTGCAAAAAAAGCACAGAAATACGTAGTTAGATTTTTGGAACACCTACTACATCGCAGCGTCTCGATTCGCGGTACACTGCTATCTAGCAATGGGCATGTCCTCCACTGTTAGATAGCAGTGGGAATCCATTACAACAGCCATTACAACAGCCATTACAACAGCCATTACAGTAGTCGCTTTTTCAAAAACACACTGCTCTCAATTCGGCATTGCCAAGTCGGAGTTGCTAGTGCGGCGAGGGCTAAAGAGATCTATCTGTCAATCAATGACGTGCGATGACGCACTCGAACCTAGTATCAGAATCGGGAAGCAAGCCAAAGCAGTGCATTGGCAAAAGCAGTGCGTTGGCGCGGCCAAAGTGCTGCCAAAGAAACATCGAAGTACATATTTGAGTGTTGATAAGTTTTGGTTTTTGGGCTGCGTCCCATTTCACGGTACTACACACTGCTCAGCTACATTGTCGTTTTCAACATTGTCGTAATTTTTCATGAATTTTCCATGACAGGCCATGTAATGTTGTCCCCCCAAACGCCACACTTCAAGGAACTGTTCTCCTAATCTGGGCACATCGCAAGGCCCTCTGAATGCCAAAAGTTCTATGGCCCACCGTAAAAGTTCGCTGCTAATTTCAATACTGGCCATCACAGCACATTGCCTTCGCCCATGCACTGCTCTAAAACTCCTCAAACTCCTTGGCATATTGACCAACACCCCCCTCCACGCCATAGTCTAACTCCTCCTCCGGGTACTTGTCGAACTGCGAGGTGTCGCCCACCCCACTCCGAATCGGCGGCTCATACGGAGTATCAATGTCGCGGTTATAGAGCCTGTCCCAGACAACCTCGCCGAACCAGGGGTGGTTCTTGACATCCTGAGTTCCGCCCTGAAGATTTCCCAACCGTTTCGAGAGATCCGCAGTGATGAGCTTCTGCAACAAATCCAACGCATCTGGATGGAAGAACTGCGGGTACCGCACCTGTCCCGCAAGGATATTCTCATACGTCTTCATAGGCAGAGGATCGCAGAAGGGCGTGTACCCCGCAAGCATCTCGAAGATCAAAATGCCAAACAGCCACCAGTCCACAGACTTGTTGTACGGTTTTGTCGCCACAACCTCGGGCGCTATATAGTCGGGCGTGCCGCAGAGGGTGTACGTCACGTCAGGCACTTCCTTCGCAAAACCAAAGTCCGTGACCTTGATGTGTCCGTTCTTGTCTAGCAAGATATTCTCGGGTTTCAAATCCCGATAGATAATGTTGTGCTCATGCAAATATTCCACGGCAAGGCAGACCTCGGCGGCATAAAACTTGGCCACCGGATTGGGAAACTTCGTGCTTTTTCTAAGAAGCGAAAACAACTCACCCCCCTCGATGTAGTCCATGATCATGAACACGTGCTGCAGGGTCTGGTACGTCCCCCACATGCGGGTGATGAACGGATTCTCCACTATCTTGAGCATTCTTCTCTCGTCATTGGTATGCTCCACCTGCTTCATCTTGACGACCTGCAGTTTTCGGAGACTCTTCATTGCGTAGAATCGCCCGTTGTGCACCAGCCTGACAAGATGCACTCGCCCAAAGGAACCGGTCCCGAGAGTCCGGAGGATCTGAAAGTCGCTGAGCGAGTACTTGCCCTTTGTCCGGGCCAGACCGGAAGGGAGCCGGCTCGTGGCACTGTCGGAGTCTGTGAGCTGTGAGATGTTCATCTGGGCTCGATGGGGCTCGGATGCGTCCCTGGAAGTGGGTCCTTGTGTCCTAAAGGAGTGTTCTGGCGATTAGACACTGTCTGAATTAACAGCGTCTGATCCTTGTGGCGCCGTCTGACCCTCAATTGCAAACAAAAAGCACGTGTCTTGCAATTGCCTGCAAACTTGGAATTCGCTGGCAACGGTGGCACTTGGCTAGCCCTTGTACTGTTCTTTCGTACCAGGAGTGAGATTGCTACATGCCCAGATGAGGAGATGGGTGTTACCCGGGGGATAGGCGGTGCATTGGCGATAACATTGGCGAACCCCAATGCGCTGCGACACTCAACCTTAACACGGCGTTCATAACTTGGCTGCCTTATTATTGACTGCCTTTTTGGCTGCCCTCTTATAGATATCGAAATCCGTTAGCAGTAATTGGCAGTTCTACGTTTCAGAAGTGTCAATTACTGCTCTTCGTCCACTCTTACTGCTTTGCGTGCCCTGTACTCACATGTTCTTTTAGAGACCCGGGGCCAGCCATGCATCGCGGTGCGTCGCGCTAGTGAGTACTTCGTTGAGGATTGCAGTCCGCTGGCGAAGACGGGAAGCAGTGCGAAGCAGTGCATTGGCGAAGCCAATGTGCTGCGGGGTTACAGTGCTCTGCCAAAAAATTGTAGATTCGAAAGCAGTGGCATGGCTAAGCCAGGACGCTCCAAGGCATAGTTGCACAATGGCACTGCGCCTAATGGCACTGCGTTCACTGGCATTACGTTCAATAGCACTACTTTCTGTGCTTGTGGGTCCTAGCTCGATCGAGTGAGTTTTCTCGCCCATTTGTACGCAAGGAAACCGTAAACCAATTTTTCGAACGGAGCATTTCGAAATGTAAAGCTGTGCGTTTCGAAATTTGAAGCCACGCATTTCGAAATTTAAACCTGCGCATTTCGAAATATAACACTACACACTTCGGACCGTGGAGCATTTCGAAAACTAAAGCACAATATTTCGAAATGTAATGCGCATTTCGAAATGTCAGGAAACATATTTCGAAAATTGTAGCCACACATTTCGAATTGTGCATTTCGAACTGTGCATTTCGAACTGTGCATTTAGAACTTTGCATTTCGAGCCACGACCTGATTTGGCAGTGATTGTACTATCCAAGTGGTACAAGAGTTGGTTCTAGCGTACGTGCGCAATGAACTATGCCCAGCGCCCAAGAAACTCGTAATACAACAGAAATGAATTGAAAATAACTAACAGCCCGCAGAATCATTATTCATATAATCTCTATCTGATATTCTCACAAAAAATTACCTATGCCCTATCTTCGTTGGCCAAGACCCTCGTCTCCGGGTAACATTCGGCCTGCTGCTGGTCGTGATGTCGATCGAGACTCGAGTCTTGAGATACCTACAGCAACGCAACACACGAGCACGATGTCCTCCCTACTAGAACAGTCCTTGGACGAGATCATAAATGCAAAGGTATGGCAGAGAAGGAGCCCTGAAGTGAATGCAAAGTGATACGGTGTAATGTCGAATAACTAACATGAAGAAACCAGCCCGTTCGAATGACAACAGACGTAATGGCAACGACAGAGTGGGGAAGTCGTCGCATGGCAGACTGAGACACAGGGGCGGTCGCTCCCGTGGCCCTCGTGGGTCGTCTAGAGGCCCCCAGGAGGACCCAGAGGTTAAACGCTTGGCGCAAGGCAAGCCGTATCTCAAAATCACAAACCTCCACTGGGACTTGAGCGAGAAGGACGTCGAGGAGTTGTTCAGCACCGTCGGGCCCGTGCTGTTCACGCGGATCGACTTTGACAGCAACGGGCGGAGTCTCGGTGTTGGCTACGTGGGATTCGAGGATGGTCGCGACAGTCAGGCGGCGATTGACAAGTTTGACGGCCGGAGAGCCGCGGGGAAGATCATCACGGTCACCAGTGGGGTGCCGCTTACTAGTAGAATCTCCGTTGCTCTGACGAAGAGAGGCGGCGCTCCTGGCGGCCGCTCCAAGGGCGGGAGAGAACGCCGCGCAAAGCCGACGGTGGAGGACCTTGACGCCGAGTTGGACAATTACCGTCAGCAGCAAGATGGGCAGCCTCAGGAGCAGCCTCAGAAACTTGCTCCTGAGGCTGCTCATGAGCAAGCTAACGAGGTTGAAATGCAGGTGGAGCAGTCGGGCGAGCCGCAGCAGGAGCAGGCGCCGTTCCCGGCCGCCAACTTGCAGTGAGGCAACACTGGCAAACGCAGTGAGCAATGCATACCTTGTACCAACCCGCTCCGCTTGCCAGGCGAAAAAAGAGATTGGTCAATTTAATGGTTTCTGTGGGACAGTGTACTTCGTCGGTGCTTAGCACGGGCTGTGACGAGCGTATGCTTCTGCCAAGATGCCGCAACAATATATTTTTATTGGACACAGTAACGAGTAAGTGTGTAGCCTGTAGCAGGTGAGTGGACAGCATATGGGGTTGCCCAGCAGCTTATTGGATGTGCTTCACTTTGGAGCTCTGCAAAAGACTAGTGATTATTTTGCGACTCTTTGGAGGGGTTAGATGTGTATCGTGCTTATTTTGACTGTGTACTTTTGGTGATAGTCCTTCTGGCTCGCGTAAAATCAAGTTATGTGCAGAAGTCAAGCGGCGCATGTTGGGTTCAGTACATGAGATGTCATTCCATCGAAAGAATATGTTATTACATACAATGCTTCATTGACATATGAGAGTAAAGATTTTCCATACATGATGATACACTTACAGTTGAGTAGAGCTAAGTGAGTCCAGATCGCGATGTGGAGAAGTCAGTGAGACGGCTGTCCGACCAAACGTAGCACGCCCTACAGCAGTTAATACTATCTGTGTACCATTATGGCACGATGTATCTTAAAAATTTCGGCAACGCACCGCTAGCCAAGAACACTTCCCCGGAACACCTCCTCGATCACCGTGAGAGTATCCCGCGCCTGCTCTCTCACCAACAAATCATTATCTTCCCTCTCTGTTGACTTCAATCGAGCAAGAATCGTTTTCCCATAACCCTTGGGAAACTCGATCAAGTCGATGTGGGAGTTCACAATGTCAAACACAAGCCTGATCGCCGCACCGCGCAAGTGCCGCTCGTCCGCACTCTTTTCGAACGTGAGGATTCCAATCGCGGCATCGAGGACGTCCTGTAAAAACGGCTCGACGCCAGGCAAGTCCGACTTGTAAGCAGCGCTAAGGACACTAATGGCAGATTCCCGTTTAGACCGTAGAAAACTGACTGTTGGCTCGCTCTTGGTTGGCTCACTCTTGGTTGGCTCAGCTCTCTCAGTATCTATTGTCTTGATGTTGGTTTCACTGCTAGTCTCAGCATGTGTTATCTCAGTACTCTCTCGGACAATCTGAATCATGGTTCCAATCACTTTTTCGGTAACTTCTCGAGGAAACACTAGTGAGTCGTGTTGATCGGTCGCCGGAGCGTACTGAAATTTCCCAATGACATTGTTCATGACCTCCCCGAGTTTCAATACTTGACCGAGATCCTTACTACTTTCGAAGAGTTCCGCCACAACAGGCATCATCTCCTTGAGATTTGCATCAACCATGGCAGTCAAGCCCCGAATCGCATTGAGATACACGAACGGCTCGGGGTGCTGCAACTCTGCAAGATAGAGCTGGGCGACGTCCTTGAAGTTCAAAATCTTCAGCTTCCGAGAGACAAGTTTCTGCACCATCTGCAAGCCCTGGATCCTCACAGGCACACTGTTGTCACTCAAACAGCTCATTGCCCGCTCATAAGTCTGTACGTCCTGGTCGTACTTCTTCTGGATCTGCGTCAACCGCATCACTGTTTCGTCGTCATCCAAAGGTTGGCGTTGCTCAAGCTTGGTCAAGAACGTGCTGCCCCTGTGTAAGATACTTTCTATCTGCTCTTGCAAAGCTTTACAGCCAGCAACGTTCTCCTTCAACCTGAGCTTTTCCTGTATACTCGTGAGTTTGTCTAGCACCTGCCTATCTACTAACTGCGCACTGTTGTCGGCCAAGATCGTACTCAAAAACTCAAACGCGCTGCTCAAGATGGGGTCGTTGTTAGACGATGCCATCGGCTCTTCGTCATCAGAGTCGTCGGAATCGTGTTCGGCTGGCCCTCTTGCCTCGTTCTTGAGATTGATCTTCCCCACAGCTTCCCCGACTTTGTTGGCGCCATCTTCTGACCCTCTCTGTAACACCAAGCCAACGATGTCCAATATTTCTAACATGTTGCTGTTATTGTTGATTTTGTTTTTAAACCGCACCGAGATCGCCTCGAGGAGGCGTAAATTGATAAGCCCTCTGAAAGTCAGCACAACGTCGTCCAGGGACGCTAGAGCACTGTTGTCTGCTAACAACCACCTTCTCAAAACACTGACAAACAAACCGTGAAGCAAATCATCGTTCTCCACTTTCGCCAAGACATCCACCAAGGTATCAACCCCCTTATTGATCTGGCCAAACACCTGCTCCTGCTTAACAGTTGAGAGTTGGAAGTCTTTGGTCTTGAGTGAGAGCAGTTTGATACACACGAGGGACGTATCATCGACTAGGTCAAACGCAAAGATCCACGGCTTGTTGTTGAGCCCCACAATGAGGTTGTCGAGGAGTGTTAGAAGTTTGCCAAGGTTGTTTGTTGTTGTGAAGTACTGGATGAGGATCTGCTCCAAGAATTGTGTCCTAGAGAATAGTAAAGCATTCCAAAACGAAACTAGCAAGTCTGGAGAAAACAAGGTGTCTAAGAAGTCTCTATTGGTACTGTTTCTCAAAATAGAGGTAACGACATGCACACAGTTCTGCCAGTCTTGGCTACTGACAAGGACGGTGTAGTCCTCAGCATCCAGCTCTGGGTCAGCTGTTTTCCATATCTTTCTGAAATAAAAGTCTATCGCCACCCTCTGGTTTTTGGCAAAAAGAGCTTCCAAAAAATTGGTTACTGCCGCCGTGAGAATCGGTCTGTTCACAAGGACTAGAATAGAGTACATCTGTTTCAGCAAGTTCTCAAAGTAACTCACAGTGCTCACTGTCTTTGGTTTGCTGAGCAACACTCTATTGATATGGTTCATCTTCTCAATGCTAATGTCTTCGGCATAACGCATCCCGGTGACAAACTCAATGAGCGCGACAACACCAGACTGGGTGCGTTTGAGAGGAAGCCGCGTGAGCATTGCCAAGCTGACCTGTTTAAACCAAGGGGCAGTGCTGGCGGGACTCACGAGAAGCGAGTAGGTCTCGAAAAGCTCGAAAGTTGTCAGGAAGTCTTCCACTGTGTCAAACACAGAGTGCCACTTCGCATTGCCCTGGAGTTCGGGAGTGTAGCAAACGTACAACGTACTAATGAGCAAGTCCGTGTAACCAATCCCCTTGAGCAAGAGGTCTTTGACATCATTAGGCTCGGCGAAAATGGGGATGAGCTTGTTGACAATAGTAGTCAATAGCCTGAAGCGGTCGCCATTGTTGGCTAATCGCTCCGCCTTTATGTTTTTCTCTTTCGACTCTTTGAGTCTTCTCTTCTCGATGGAAATGCCGATGTTGTCTGGAAGTGCCGGATATATGCCCTGGGTCACAATGGTGCTGACTAACGTCCCAAACGTCCGCATATCGTGCAACGAGATCATGAGTGTGTCTTGAAGCTCAGCAGTTTTAGCAGCGTTTGTCAAGGTTTTGATAAGAGCTAAAGAGTCAAGAAGGTAGTTTATGACAGCCCATCGTAGTTTGAAGTCTTGGTCTAATTTCTTATTGTCAGTGAACTGGACAGTGTTGAGATCCAATGGTGAGGCACATAGATTGATTTCCTTTTTGCTCGTAGGCAACCGGTCATACATCTCTGCAATCGTTAATCCCTTTCCTAAGACATCAGAAAGCTCATTAAAAAATACGTCTAGGTCCAGGTTAGATTGGAATTGCGGCTCCGCGAGTCCCTTAAGCTTTGGTTTTGGCTTCGGAGTGTCCATGGCATGGAGTGGTGCATAGAGCAGTGGCTCGGTGAAAAATAATTGGCTGCAGATGAGATGCCCAGCGGGTGGGTCGAAGCAGAAAAAAGTTACTAGGCCAAAGTTACTGGGCCAAAGTGCATTTTCGGTTACATTTCATGAGCAAAAAATATGCTCTTGATTTTTCTGCTATTTTGAGGTGTTTTATGAGTGGAATAAATATGAAAATACCAAGAGAAGTGCGCTGGGGTGAAGCGTCAGCTGCTGCACTTCTTCCTTTCTCGAACATATCCTCCTACAATTATATGCAGCCAAAATTTTTGAAACTAATTTAATATAAACAACAAGGTAAAAAAAAAAAACAATAAAAGCGATGCTATTTTTTGAGTGTGGGTGCGTGGCCCGCAACATGAGCAGTGGAGACACAGCTTATGCCTAGCACAGCTTATGCTTCTGGATGGCCGCAGCGTCATGGCTGCGCCAGTCCACTGCCCAGTCCACTGCTCACGCATAAATATAACAGCCAACGGTGCAGACGGCATACAACACAGTCAAGCTGCTGACCTGCCAGCACTTCTCCAACTGGTTGCCGCCCTCTCTCAAGATGTCGCAGAGCCCCAAGCAAACGCTGGCGGTCAAAGTAGTGGCGCCAAACACGTCGAGAAGGCTTCGTTCCTGAAGCGTCAAGTTATCTTTTTTGCTTGGATCCTCGTTAATCTGCTTTAGCAAGTACAAGTACTCGGCCTGGAGCTCGACGTCCCGGTCGTCGGTTCCCTGCATGTTAAAGGAAGGGAAGTCCGTCAATGGGGGAAATTTGATGAAGGGGCAGGAGTTAGCAGTAAGCCCACCAACAACAGTCTTGTCAACGATACTCTCAGACGTGCTATTTCCAGTTGCGTTTAAACCGTTCACGTCCAATGTGCAATTGTGGAGCGTCTCAGTATACCCACAAAGCTCCTTCTTGGCGGCCTGGTACCAGAACTTGCTGTCGAGCTTCTTGTAGGTCTCTGTCTTGGAAATGCACTCGCCGAATTTTTCAAACCGCTGCACCGTCCGCTCACAAAGCGCACCAAAGATGCCTTGATACTGAGCCAGGTACGGTGCCGCCAAAGTCGAGTCGACAAGCTTGTCGTGCGCGGACACGCTACCGTTCTTGCTGGTCAGGCCCTGGGCGGTGTCGTAACTGATGCCAGACACGCTACTCGCATAAGGTGATATAGGAACGCAAGAGGCAAGGGATAAGAACAAAGAGATGCCGAATAGTAAAGTTTTCATGTTAATTGGTAACCAGTGAAACTTGGTAGCTGTTTTTTGTTCCCTCGCCTCACCTTATATCTCACCTCTGTCATGTACGGCGCAGCATGCATGCCGCGGATCGCCAGGCAGAATGTCCAGGGCCCAACAATAGCCGTGCCCCAGCGCCTATTGTTTGAGGCCTAGGACATTCAATTTACAGACCAGTACGTCAAATCAGGGCCCTGAGCCGTGAATTTTTGGTCTACAAGGATGACTAAATTTCCTGGAATAACACTATCGAGTCTAGCTTACAATTAAGCGCAATCTGATCCAGCACGCTGGCTCGAGTGCATCTGAAGCAGGGCGCGAGTGTACTGCTTCAGATGTAGAACACACACCCCACCTCGCAAACCGCATACAACACCGTCAACCCATAGTTTGTCCAGCACAAACTTACTCCGTTGGACCCTTGCTGGATGGCCGCGCAGAGATTCAAGCACTGGTCAGTGCCAAAAGCAGGTGCTGTGTCCCAGGCGGTTACTTGGCCAGTGGAAGGCACAAGAGAGGGCGCAGCAACTGAGCTTTCCTGCTTAGCACTGAGCAGGTGAGCAATACTGGTTGCGTTGTTCGGCGTCAAATTGTATAAGTATTGGGCCTCCAATTCTAAGCTCGTGGCATTCGTGGAGGTTGGCACCTGATGGTCGAGCGACTTCATAGCCAAGGAGTACGCCTGCTTGGTCTTTTGTCCACACAACTGTTCCTTTGCCGCGTTGTAAAAAAAGGTGCCATTCAAATAGTGATAGAACGGATCTTGAGATAAACACTCCCCGAACTTCTTAAATTGCTGGCTGACTTCCTCGCAGAGCGAGCCAAAGATTCCGCTGTACTGGGCCTCGTAGACGGGCAGACAGAGGCCCAACGTAGTGAGACCCAAAAAAGCTAGCACCAAAGCAAGACGCATTCTGTTACCTTGTTGTTGTTTAATTTCGTTATTACAAATATCCACGTTTGTGAGATGTCGCGCTGTATATTTATGAGGAATGTGCTGGGCTGTGGCACGGCACCGCATGCATATCCATGGCGGTGAGCAGTGGACATCGCACGGCACGGGTCTGGGGTGGCGATTAGTTGGCATTAAAAGGGGATACTGGGATCGCAGTGCCAGTACTGAGGAATAGGGGAATGCGTTAGTAAGAGATTTTAAGTGGCCTCGCTAATGCGGAGAAGTGTCAAACATCGCACTTGTGACAGAAGAACAATGCATTTTGGCCCTGAAAGCTTGCACTATAACAAAGTACTGAACACCAGTGGGCAGCGGATGTCCGCCTTACCGGCGGACTCACTCGCATAGAGCATTGCCATAACGCATTGCACAACTTCGCAGTGTCTCGCTAACGCTCGCCACTTGCGCCTACACAAAGCTGCTAACTGTACATGCCTATATTAAGGTGCGCAGCACCGGGGCCTGCTGGTCAATGGCATGCTTGAGGGTATGCACCAATGCCCCAGGATCTATTGTGCAGCCTATCGCTGTGCCAGCTATGAGGTACAGAAGTCAAGCTGGCGGGGGCTATTGCAAGACAATGCTCAGCAAATGGGCCAGCACCCTGGCTGGCCGGCCTCTGATGGGCGGTGGGACTTTCCATAAAACATATATATTTTATGGTCAGCCCCAATATATATCCAAGCCTTGCGTCACTGGGCCAACACTGGCCGGAGAACCACTTGGCTAATGGTAGCAGAAGACCGATATTCGAGGAAGTCACTGCTTGCATTGCTGCCCGGGGGTATACCCAGATGACTTCTACTTTGCTTTGCTATAACCTCGTTTCGCGAGGCTACAGCCGGAAAATCACTGCTTTGCATCGCTATTGCCAGAGGAGTGCTACTTTGCCTCGGCTTCGCTCGGCTTATACCCAGATGACTTGTACTTCGCCTCGCCTTCGCTCGGCTTATTGTCGGCTTATAGCCTGATGGTGTAGTCCTCCCCGCTCTGCGTGATATATCTGACCCACGGATAGCTCTGGTACTGCATCTTCGGCTCATTGATCTTCAAATACCGCACCTGCAACCCCGACGTGATAAAGTATGGGATCTGGAACTTCACCTGGATCGGCCGCTTCATCTTGAACGTCGGGTCCTCATTCGAAACAGAGGGCAACCCCAACTCGGCAATCATTGCCGCCTCCTTCCCCCCCGCAAACTGCTTGATCTTCCACACAATGCACGACTTCTCCGGAGCATACTTGACGTTTCCGCTGCTCATCTGGAACTTCGGCAGGTCCGCGTCCTCCGGCACAGGAATCAAGATCTCGACGTCGTTGGCAGTGCTCTTGCGCTTGATCTGCGCACGTGCCTTGGCCCGGATTTCGATGCGCAGGTTCAGGTGCATCTTGATCTTGCAGTCGACCCAGATGAGCGGCTTGATCGGGGTGGCCAAGCGGTAGCTCATGAGCTCGAACTCGCCGTCGGGCGGGATAAACGTGATGATCTTCTCGTTCTCAAACTTGGAAAGGCGCACGCACTGGTGGAACTTGACGTCCTCCATCTCAATCTTGCTGGTGCTGCCCGTGGCTGCCTCCTCCCCCTTGGCAACACCAAACATGCCCTTGTCATTGAGGCCGAGCCGGAGATCCGGCATCCCACTGAGGTTCGACTTGATCTTGACCTTGCCCAAGATCTCGGACCTCAAGACCTGGCCGTTCGGGTTGATCAACATGTTGATGCTCTCAATCACATCGAGAAACACCTCGTTCTTCTTGTAGCGGATGCCCTCGGTTCTCCAGCTGACGGCGTTGGTGACGGCGCTCGGCGGGGCCGCCGGCCGGCGCACCTTGATCAACGCGTGCAGTTTTTGCGTGATGTACTCCTTCAAAATCTTGGTGTCGGTGGTCTGCGGGAACCCATAGTCCATCATTTCGTCAAGCAATTCGTAAATGATGACAAAGTTATCTCTGATGGACTCCTCCTCGAGGTTTTTGAAATATTGAGTGAGCACCTCGATCAAGCTCCTCAAGAAAAGCATCACCTCAAGGGCGTTCTCGTTCTGACGCGTGAGCGCTAGTAGGTAGAGGTCGTTGTGCACAATGTAGATGTAGTTGACGCCCTTGTAGTTGAAAATCGGCGGGGCGGCCAGGTTTTCCTCCTCGGCTTCTAAGCAAAGCAAGGGGAATTTTTCAACCGCCGAATAGGGGATGTCCCCCTTGTAGTCTCGTGAGAGAAGCGGCTTTCCCTTCGCGTCGAGGAAGTAGACAATGGAGGCCATGCTATGCTGTGGTTGCCGCGTTGACTGCTGAGGTGTTTGAAAAGTGATGGGAGGTGGGACCGGGTTACCCGGAGGAGGGCACCACACTGAGTGCGGGTGTGTCGTTGGCCGGACTTGGGCAAGAGATGATGAATAAATAAAAAAAATCTATATTATCTCAGCTGTTCTGAGCCCAAATATAGCACTAAAGTAGTTTGAATTGCGCGTTTTTGGGCGTTGTGCAGTGCACTGGCTTCGCCAGTATGCTGCGATGTCAGTAGTTTCCAAAGTGAAGCAGTGATGCAGCACATTGGTTTGAAAGTAGAGGTCAGCCGTTAATTGAAACCGAGAGGCCAGTCGGCTTACAAAAATTATTGGTTTACTTCTATTTGCTACAAAAGAATTGAGCTAGCCAGGGCTTTTCGGATCTACTACTGGGGGTCTTCGACTCTAATGCTGAAGTGATTCAACTAAGCATCAGGTCTTCGACTCTGATGCTGAACTGTTTCGACTCCGTCGGAGCTACTCGTTTCGATGGACCAATGTATTGAAAAGCATTCAACTTTTGAGAGAGAGCACTTCACTGAAGAGCACACTCCCAGAAACTACTGACAACAGTACACGGCTCAAGCGACCGCAGCACGCTGGCGAAGCCAAACACTGCCTCATAGTACACGGCTCAAGCGACCGCAGCACACTGGCTTCGCCAGCGTACTGCTAATAGTACACTGCCTAATAGTACACGGCTCAAGCGACCGCAGCACACTGGCTTCGCCAGCGTACTGCTAGCTGGCTAATCAAGATTTCTATTGAGAATCCGACAGTTGTCTAACAACACCCTGATACTATCCTCATAGGTCTGGTTATCGCTCAGCACAAAAAGATTCTTGAAGCTCTCCAACAAGAACCCCGTGTCAATCTCCAACTCCACCTCATAGTTCCTCTCCGGCTGGTCAGAACGCCCCTGGAACGTGTACGTCTCTGTAAAGTCAATGCGGTCCTTGCACGTGTCAGACACATAGGAGGTTCTTATCTTGCGTCGGGTCATGGACGGCGTCTCGCGGGTGACACTTTTGGGCAAATCGCGCGGGATTTCAATGCTCAACGAGACTCTGAAATCCAAAAAGTTCAGCGGGTTGTAAATGAAGAGATCGGCCACCCTGCGCTTTTCAATCAGATGGATTGTCCGCTGGGTGTCCTTGTCCTTGGACACGCGCAAGTCGTACGGCTTGTCGTTTCTGATGTTTCCCCGATAAAACAAGTCCTCGGTGTCACTCTTGAGCACGGTGAAGTCCGTGGAGTTGTTTTTCTGGTTCAATTTCAAAATAAAATCGTCGAGCTTCAAAAACATCCCGTGCTCCACCCCGGGCTTGAACGTGTAGTTCTCGTGGTCCGTGAGTATACACTCTGTGGACACCGGAAGCAGCACCCGGGAGTCGTCCTTCTTGCTCCAGAGGCGGCCCAACTTGATTTCCAATTCGATGTGTTCTAGCAACTGGGGAACGCTGGTTTTGATCTCATTGAGATGCAGGTAGAGCCACTGGGTGATCTTGCGCGTCATGTCCTCGTAGGGAATGACCTTGGTGATGGAGACGTCGAGCTGGTTACTGTAGGCCGATTTCGTCCGCTGTTTTTCCACATGGTTGGTCTGTTCCAGCTGGGGCTTGTCGGAAACGAGCGGGATCCAGTCCTGGGCCCACACGGGCGGCGTCTCGTACTTGTGCGGCTTTCTCGGGGCCACTGGTTTGCGTGGCTCGGCCCTCGGCGCAGCCCTGGGCTTCACGCTCTTGGGAGAGTTGTCCACCGACGAGCTGTTCGAGTGGAGCAAAGACTTGTGGGGCAGAGCACTGTTCGGGGTAGTCAAGACGGGGGTCGTCGACTGGTCCAGCGGGTTGTTGGACAACACAGGGCTTGCTTGGCCCGGCTGGCCTGGCGCTGCTGGCTCGGAGTTCATCATCGAGTTGATGCTGAACCTGCTGGCCGGCCGCGACGGGGGGTTTGGCGGGCGTTCGCTGTGTTCCGACAGATCGCCATTATCATTGAGCAAGTGCTTGAAGTTCATGTTTTTGTGTGGTTGATTATTGGTAAGTCATAGAGGTTGCGGTGTGTGCGTCTGCCTGGGTGTTTGTAGTGTGCTGGCTGCCCTACAGGTTAAGATTATTTTTGAGGTTTGTTTTTCGCAGCAGACAGGTAAGCAGTGCATTAGAGCAGTGCATTGGCGAAGCCAATGTGCTGCGAACAGTTAATACTCAGCATGGCAGTTTTTTGTCTCAATTTTTGCTTTAACACTGAGCATGGCAGTTTTTTGCTATGCGATATCTTTTGGGATGGCATTCATGTAAGCACGTGGCTTTATAAATGGTGTTACGTTGTCTCATACTATCCGAGAGAGTAGATATTGTAAGTCAGCTTTTTGGTCTACGCGCGGGGTCACAACTGAATGGATTAGAATAATTGTTGATTGATTTATATTCCATTGACTGCTTTCCAAGGAAATTTTAATAGGCAAATGATCCAGTGCTTTTTGTTTACTTCTGCAGTGCCGGGACGATGCCGAGAGAAGCGACGCTGCTTCTGAGGATCGCCATTGCTACCAGCCAGCACAGCAGCAATGCTGAGAGAAGCAATGCTGCTTCTGAGGATCGCCATTGCTACCAGCCAGCGCAGCAACGCTGCCTCGCTTCGCTCACCAGGCTGCTGCTTACCATCTCACTACGTCCTTCACTGTACCTGTTCGCAGCACATAGGTATTGCCAATGCACTGCTCGCTACCGTTTACTCATAGCATCTCATTCATTGGCTTCCCTCTCTCGTCTGTAAACCTGGGAGCGTTTTTCCGACTCAAAGCGTATAAACTGGAGCATATAAACTATGAGATTGCACACTGTAACTTGCAGAATAGCTGGCTCAATTCACAGTCCACTGGCTAGCGCAGAACTGAGCAGAGAATAGAACCAGCGCCTATGCTCAGTTCTCTTCGCAGAGAACAGAACCAACACCTATATTCAGTTCTCTTTGCACATGAAAAGTATACTGACGTGGCACTTCAGTTTGATCATGATACAATCCACGAGCCGTGAGAATTATCACTTCACTCAAAGGCTCCATTCATGGCTTCGAGAACCCCTCCTCTCAACTGCACTACTGTGTGTAATTCGCCAAATGCACTACTACAGTACGTCAACTGTAATTGTTCACTGTAATTGTTCGCAGCACATTGGCTTTGCCAATAAGTAAGTAAGAAGTCATTCGCAGTGTCTCGCCCCGCTCGCCACTGCTTGCCACTGCTCACTCTTCTGTCTTAACCCGCTTCTCCTCCGGCTCCAATAAGTCCAGCAAGTTGTGCTTTCTCGTCCCCGGAGGCAACGCCGGACCAGCACCAGGAGCCACGCTGGCGCCACTGCTCGGCTCGGGAATGATCTGCCTCTGCTCCTCCTCCTGCTTCTGTCTCTGCAGCTCATTATAGACCTTCATGTCCTGCGAGTACTTCTCTCTCTCCTCCTCGTACAACTTGTAGTACGGCTTCTTGTCCTCCTCGTTCAAGTTCTTCCAGGCCTCGGTCAATGCCTTCGAGATCTCATAGATGCCCCCCGGGGGAGTGATGTCCTCGAGCTTCTGCTTGATCCGCTCCTTTTCCATTTCGCAGAAGATAAGGTACGCGTTGGTGGGCCGCTTCGGAAGCAAAGGGTCGCGCTCCTTCTTGAGCTTGGCGCCGTTCTTGCGCCGCGGGTGTTCCTGGGCCTTGAGAAGTGGCGCCTCGGGATTGCTGTCGGGAGCCCCGCTGCTCACACTCTTGCGCTCGAGTCTTTCTAGCAAAATGGCATACTCCATCTGCAACCGCTCAATCCCGAGCTTCGTGCGGGCAATGGCAACCGTGGCCACCGCGTTGTTCTCGTCGATCTCCAGGATCCGCTTCTGCAAATCCACGCACTTCTGCTTGAACTTCACGTTGTCCAGCTCGCTCAGCATTGTTTGATTGGGTTGGTTAGGGTTTAGTTTTGGTGTGGTGTGGTGGGTTGGCTGTCAACCAATGTGGTTGATTGTGGTTGATTGTTCTTTGTTGGCTGCAACTGAGACTCTCCTGGTGATTCTCAATATGTCAAGACAATATCTCAAGACACAAGGACCGATGTTATTTGAAGCTTCTGGATAGCTGGTAGTCAAGATTGTTGGATCCTCAACTTTTTAGCGTTTGTATTTTTGTTGTACTGCGGCGTACGCTGTTTTTTTTTTTCGCCTAATACGCTCTAACGAAATTGCCTTGATACTTGGTGTTCCTGGGGTGGTTGAAAAATAGCCAGGCAGGTGTGCCCGCCAGGTGTGCCCGCACTTGAGTCCTGGCTTTGAACTGTGGTCAACTCTGGGCCCGTAAACAAAAAGCCCTACAAAAAAAAACCTTGGTAAAGCCCTTTGGTTGTTGCAATTAATTGTTAATCGATTGTTATCCGAGTGTCATATGGCTGTCGTCTAGTTGTCATTTAGTTGCCATTTAGTTGCCATGTAGGTGCCATACTTGCCAGTTGACTGGTTCTCAATTGCTCGTCCGCAGTGTGTTGTCACTGTTGGTTGTAGCACTTTGGCATTGTTAGTAACTCAGTCTTGCACAAGAGAGCAGCTACAGTAAGTTATGTTTGGTAGCAATAATACATATTTTCGAAGACGGTTTATTTTGTGACCAGTGCCTTCCTTGGGCGTCTCACTTTGGCTTCCGCTGCGCGCAACCTCAAGATGTGGAGTGCACTGGTAGACTTCCACCACTATCAGTACACACACACACACATGACCAACTACCGCAGCACATTGGCCACGCCAATGTACTGCATTATATAGCCACACAGTGCGTTGGCTCTAGCTTCGCCGTAGTTCTGTCAGTGAGAATTGTAACTACTACGCATGAGAAGCGGACGGCCGACAGTGGGTCTGCTTTAGCGACGGCGCACGGCTTTGCCATTCACTACTAACAGGCGCCAACGCTCTTTCCTTGTGGGGCTGTCCACTGCTTGCGATCAGCTCTTGTTCCGGGAAGAAGGTCGAGAAACCGAAGGTGGTGAGTGACAGACGTGACAGTAAGACAGTAAAACAGTAAGACAGTGCGACAGCATTTCACACTGAAGCAGACAAAGCACTCAGACTTGCAAAAGTCGCACTGGGCGGCAGCCAGAGCGCAGTTCTTCCGTGACTTTTGTAGACTCAAGAAACTGTTGGAAAGTGTGCTTTGCTTTGCTGAGCAGTCAGCACACAACTCATGATCAAACAATTCTCACACAAATACTCATATTCATAAATCCACAGTGCATGCACATAACTTGGACAGACAATTCTCACAGAGACAGTATTTCGATACTTCACGGTGCAGTGCACATATCTCAAAAATCACACAACGCGACACAACGCCACCTGCTCAATGAGTACTCCCTTGCTCATTTCAGTTCTCCACTTGCTTAGCCATTTCTTCACTACTCCACTTGTTCACTTCATCACCTCAATCCACTGTCTCAATCCACTGTCTCAATCCACTGTCTCAATCCACTGTCTCAATCCACTGTCTCAATCCACTGTCTCAATCCACTGTCTCAATCCACTGTCTCATTCCGGACTGTCTTATACCGCGCTGTCTTGTATCATACTGTCTTGTAACACATTCCGCTTCCAGGTAACAGGTATAACTCTCTTTCGAACAAATTTTTCAACACTGAGTAACAGCTCTCTGAAATCAAACCAATAGACGACTCTTCACGGATAACTTTTTCGATGCTCACACTTCTTGCTGAGAAACGATTCTTCACTGATAACTTTTTCGATGTTCACAACTTCTTGCTGATAATTTTTTACACCCTCTCGGTATCGCTCACCGATGTACAACTTCTTTCTGATAATCTGTTCGCACCGTCTCGCTAACGCTCGCCGATGGTTTCTAACTCTCTTGCTTCGTCTCGCTAACGCTCGCCGATACTTCCTAGTAACTCTCTTGCTTCGTCTCGCTAACGCTCGACGTCGACTGGAAACAACTCTTGAAATCACACTGTAAAACAGCTCCTTCTCATAAATTTTTGCATCTCGCTTCCGCTCGACACGATTCCCAGCCATAGTGCACCGCCAACCGATGGCTGTCGATGCTTACAGGCTCTCATGTAACATTGATTAATAAGTATAAATTACATATAGCTTACTCCTCGTCAGACCCCTCGGCCTCCTCAAGAGTCTGGGCCGCAATACGGTCCAAGTCTCTCTGCCCGTTCTCGGAGATCTTTCTCCCGCCCTTGTCAGACTCCTCCAAGACTCCCAACTTCTCGAGAGCCTGGACCGCCTTTCTGTTGACGGAGCCGGAAGCGTTGACGTGTCTCGATGGCTTGCTGCCTCTGTTCTTGGCACCACCGTAGAGCTTCTTGAGCTTGCCGACACCAACCTGCTTTCTCAAGTAGATGTGTCTGGCGATCGAGGCGGAACGCTTGTAGAACCACAACTCGGACTCCTGTGGTGGCATCTCGGAGTTGACCGAGGTCTTGACAAGGTCAACGTACCCTGGCACCTCGAGCTTACCTTGACGCTGGAGGAAGAGCGCGTAGGCGTTGATGAACTCCTGGGCTGGAACGTCTCTCACAGAAACACCTGGCATCTTGTATTATCGTTCTGTATATGGGCTCTAGCTCTCAAAACTTTTCAACTTTCCTAGGGCCAGGCGGGGGTCACATGGGCACGTGACAAGGGCACGGGAAAAAGAAGTGATGAATCTTGGAGGTGGTGGTTGCATGTCACAGGCACGTGCACAATAGCAGGGCTAATCATTTAGCAGCCTCTCGAGCACAGCGAGAGAGCGTTGGTGCGTGCCTCATGAACCTATAAACATAAAGTTGCGGGACGAAGTGAAACCATAAACTTAAACCTGGGTGGTGCCTCATGAACCTATAAACTTGATAACTCTTCTACTATGAGCCAAGCACTGGTGTTAAACGTAGAGTTGGCGATTACGCTTCATGCATGAGAGATCGGGATGATGGGCCGGCCAGTCTATCACCTTGACTTGATCCGGTGCCTTGTAGATCATAGGGGCACTGCAACAATTATTCCCAAGTTGCTAGAGTACGGGCCAATGGTTGTAGTGGTGCGGGTTTTGTAGAGCGCACATGCAGTTACTCATTCCTCGACTGGTTACAGTCGTAGTTCCTCCGCTGTCTTGCGTCCTCACGAGGTATGCGGCAGTGCTATGTCCTACAAGGCGCACGCCTCTGCACAGCCCTCGAATCATAAACCAAAAACCACGGAACAAAATAGTTCACACTCAGTTATCAGATAATTGCTTTTTTAGTGTTAGGCAAGGCTCACCGCTCAAGCATGAGAGCCCCCTTCATCCTGCGTGGTCCCAGCGCGCAGCGAGTGTTAATCTTGGACACAATAATTCTTTTGATCACTCTGCTGCTAAAAATGTAGAGTAATGGGCAGGCATTTGTAAATTCAAGCGGCGTGTTTGAGCTGGCGGTATGAAGAGTATCGTGCTTTTTCCAATGCTGTAAGTACAAGTGCTGTAGACTACTAACTCATTGCAGAGACCAGCTTGCCATATGGAAATTAGAACAGCGCAAGATTTTGGTGTGTCGTCTCTACAAATACAATGCAGTGTAATTTATGATTATCTAATGTAGAACAGCATTGTGACTCTATGCTTCCGCTCCTACGAACACCCATGGTGATTCCCATAGGCAATCCCCGCAATGATGGCATCATACGCTGCTCCGTCGGCGGCCTGCGGGTGGTTGTTTTCCATCAAGCTGAACCCGCTGGTGTTTGTATCAATCCAGACGTTCTGAAAGTCGGCATAGTTATGCGAGTCACTTTTGACGGCAGCAGACCACGCGGCATTGACATTGTCTTGCACGAAGTTGTGGTACGTCTTGGACTTTTCAACAGGAATCTTGCTAAAGAAATAGGTTAGATGCTTCATAAAAACTCCCTTAAAGTACGACTGATCCTCGTTGCAGTACAGGATGGAGTCACTATTTTGCTTGAGACTACTAATTGTGTTTACATCACAATTGTCTCTAATGACAAGCAGTCCTTCGTTGGTCATCCCGTTCTTGCCAAACATAGCACTCACAAGGCGAAGCCCCGAATCCATATACTTCTCGTTCTTTGTGGAATTATAGAGGTACCCTAGACCCGAGAGAATAACACCCTGGTTATAGGTATACAAGTTTTCTTGCACACCTTCATCGTTATACCCATCATAGAACAAGCCTTCGGGTGATCTGATCCCCTTATAGGTGTATAACCATTTGTATGCTTTCTCGGCCAACGCCTTGTACTCGTCTCCGCAGCCTTCAGCATAGAGCATTGCGGCAATCAGGAAGTACTGCTGGGTCGAAATCATTGCTCTATACTCTTTCCCGCTGGTCAACCAAAACACCCCGCCCTTTTCATCGTCCCACATGGGGGCTAATTGGCTGTCAAAAAGATTTTGGGCCTTTTTGAGCCAGCCCTTGGCATTCTTGTTGTTGCCCACCGACTTGTGCGCATTGTACCCCGCGATCCCCATGAGAACTTTCCAGCCATAGTCGTCAGTGGTGAATCCAGAATAGGATTTTTCCCACAAATCTGTGAAAGAGTTTGTCAGGAATCTGTTGAGGTAGTTTTTGAAGTAGCTGTCGCCGTTGAGATAGTTTGGGTACTTGGCGCCTGAGTTCAAGATCGACTCCATAATGTTGTAATTAATCCAGCCCGTTTGACCCCAGAAGAAGTTCTGGGTAGACTTGCCAAAAAGGTCTGCAGAGCTCAGCCTCTTTAGAATCGAGCCGGCAACATAGGTCACTCGCTGTTGGATGTCGCAAGTCTGGGGGACCGTGTCTTTCTTGACAAATGGCTCGTGTGGCACAGGCGAGGCAAAGGCGACGGCAAGAAGAAGCACAAACGTGTGAAAAAAGCAAACCATAAAATATGTTGTTTTGAACTCAGTGGCGATTCTCAAAGTGTATATACACTAACGCTTGCCTTTTGGCTTCTGCAACTACTGACTGGCCGACGGATGCATGCTCTGCCCACGCGCGCCATGCATGCTGGACCCACAGGGGAGGAGACGCCAAGCAATATGCCACGAGTTGAACCAACACTTGCTTGCTTTTTAGTGAGATGCTCCTTATGAATGAAAGACTCAATGTTCTGGGAAAAGCACTAGGCCAAAATTCATGTGCTCTGTTTTCTGGCTTGACACAAAGGTACCAACATAAGTGGTACTTGGTAGTGGTTTGAAGAGGCGCACTCATACTGGACTGCAATGTTTAATGCTGTGATGTCATGTATTTAGGTTCATAGACTTTGAGGCTAATACAGTATCCAGAAATTGCCGATCAGAATTGTTCTAATGTTATTGCGTTGAAATCGGCAGCTGTTAAGTGTGGCTGCTGGCGCTTGCTGAATAACCATACCATGTGCACTACTAGAGCGGCACGCTTTCCGCACCTTGTTCCTTTTAGCTTCAACAGATGTCGTTAGGTTCTTTGTGTGCTTAATTATGGTCAAACCTAAAAACGCAAAACTACTCAAGAGTTACAAAAAATTGAGAGCTTTCATGGTGGCATAGTGTGGGCCAATATGCCACACAGCATGCTACTGACACACTGTGGCAGACTAATATCATACTACAGATGCAGAGTTCAATTTGACTTGTCAAGTTTAAAGTTGTATAGAGTAGTGTAGCCCAGAGCTGTCTATATACTGAGCGGTTTAAAATGGTTCAACGCAATGTAGTTTGAATCAGTCTACTATTTACTGCCACCTCTCCCAGACTGAATTCTCTTCAGGAGCACCCATGCTGATTCCCATAGGCAATCCCTGCAATGATGGCGTCATATGCAGAACCATCGGCGGCCAGCGGGTAGTTATTCTTCAACAAACTGAACCCACTGGTGCCTGTGTCGATCCAAACGTTCTGGAAATCATCGTACAGGTCATCACTTTTGATGGCGGCGGACCACGCGGCATTGACATTGTCCTGAACAAAATTGTGATAATCTAAAGATTTATCCTCGGGGATCTTGCTGAAGAAGTAGGTTAGATGCTTCATGAAAATTCCTTTAAAGTAAGACTGGTCCTCGCTGCAGTACAGGATGGAGTCACTATTTTGCTTGAGACTACTAATTGTGTTTACATCACAATTGTCTCTAATAACAAGCAGTCCCTCGTTGGTCATACCCTTCTCGCCAAACACCGCATTTATAAGATCAAATCCCGCATCCATGTACTTTTCGTCCTTTGTAGCATTGTAAAGATACCCAAGGCCGGAAAGGATTACACCCTGGTTATAGGTGTATAAGTCTGGGTGCACGCGGTCGTCGCCGTAGCCGTCATAAAACAACCCTTCAGAGCTTCTAATTCCCTCGTAAGTGTACAACCAATTGTATGCTTTCTCGGCCAACGTCTTGTACTTGTCTCCGCAGCCTTCAGCATAGAGCATTGCCGAAATCAGGAAGTACTGCTGCGTCGAAATCATCGCTCTATACTCTTTCCCGCTGGTCAACCAGAACACTCCTCCTGTTTTGTCGTCCCACATGGGTTCAAGCTTTTTGTCAAAGAGTTTTCGAGCGTTTTTGAGCCACTTTTTGGCCTTCTTGCTGTTCCCCACCGACTTGTGCGCATTGGACCCTGCGATTCCCATAAGCACTTTCCAGCCATAGTCGTCGGTGGTAAAGCCAGAATAGGATTTATCCCACAAATTGCTGAAAGAATTTGTCAGGTCTTCCTCAAGATACTTTTCAAAGTGGACGCCGTCGGAACTCTTGAGGTAGTTCGGATACTTGGCGCCCGAATTCAAGATCGACTCCATGATGTTGTAGTTGATCCAGGCGGTTTGACCCCAAAAAAAATGTTGTGTTGATTTCCCAAGGAGGGTTGCAGAGTTCAGTCTTTTCCGGATCGATTCGGCAACGTAGCTGACTCGCTGTTGTATGTCGCACGTATCCGGAGCGGTGTCTCTCTCAACAAGAAGCAGATGCGGCACCGGCGAGGCAGAGGCCCCAACAAGGAATATAAGTAAGGCTCGAAGTAAGCAAGTCATTATGTCTGTTAATTTGCTCTAGTGAGCGATCCTTGAATCTATATCAGTTTCTGCAGCTCTCTGCTCCCTGCAATTGCTGACTGGCTGATGGGTGCGTGTTCTGCGCATACCTATGCATTCTAGACCCGTAGAGGAGGAGATGCCAAGTAGTTTGAGGCATGACCCCACCCTCCCATCCTTTTTAAAAAGGGGTCCTCATTGCTGGAAGAAGGATAAGGTACCGAAAAAGATGCAAAACCAGAAATGATGTGCTCTGTCTTCTGGCTTGGCACAAAGGTACCAACATAAGTGGTGCTTGGCAGTGCTTTGAAGAGGCACGCTCAATAAGTAATGGGCTGCAATAGGCTCTGAGGTTATTGCGATATCTAGCAATCGAAATTCTTCTGTTGATAGTTTCAAATTCATTGAACGTCAGCCTAGCCCTATGCCACTGGTTACCGCCGATGCATGACGACGCTAATGCGCCATGGTGCATGAGGCAACAACTGGGGCCGAACTTTTTCCACGCCGAAGGGGTCTTACAGCTCCAGTTTCGACGAGGAATTGCAACAAAAGAAATATCTCTTGGCATCCACACAATCTTTCACTGCGAGCAATGCGAGCAGTTGACGATTACAGCTAACAGTGCATTGGGAGCACCACATTGGGAGCACCACATTGGCGAGCACCACATTGGCGAGCACCACATTGGCGAGCACCACATTGGCGAGCACCACATTGGCGAGCACCAAATAGGCGAGCACCAAATAGGCGAGCACCAAATAGGCGAGCACCAAATAGGCGAGCACCAAATAGGCGAGCACCAAATAGGCAAGCACCAAATAGGCTCGCTCGCTTTGCTCGCAGTTGAAGATTAAAGTACCTTGACGAATAATAGCCCAGAAGTAGGCGTATATAAGTGAGAGTCACAGAATGACTGTTTGGGTTCATCACAATCGCGGCCACTGATCTACACTGCTTACAATCAAAGACGTTTTCTTCATAACATTTTTCGACTCAAAGTCATTCAAACCCAACACTAGGGAGCTCAACACAGCAAAGAGATGAACGGGTAAAGCTCTGACAAGCAGCACTGTCAAAGCTTATGCTTGATTGAAGGTCATACCAACTGACGCACCACATTGCGAGCCAAGCGAGTGAGCCAGTGTGGTGCTTGCCAATAAACTGCCAACTGTAATCGTCAACAATGCACTGCCAACTGTGATCGTCAACTGCTCGCTTCGCTCGCAGCTGACGATTAACGATTGTACGGATGATACCCCCCGTTCCGATACCCGCCCCTCCCGCGATACCCCCCTCGTCCGCCCTTCGGCCCCTTGGGCAAGTTCAACGACCGCTTGCCGCCCCCGCTGCTCCCCCCGGGAGTCCCGCTGCCGCCGCTGCTCTCCCCACTACTGTCCCCCGCAGACTGCAACTTCAAGGGGCGACTGTCGTCATCGCCATTGTCATCCTGATCACCCTGGCCGTACCCGTCGTGACCTCCCTGGGGCATCTGCCCAGCCGCGCCGCCCTGCATCATCTGCTGCATCTGCTGAATCTGCTGCGGCGTCATCTGGCCGCCCTGCTGCCCCGCCTGCTGCTGCATCTGCATCCAGTACTGCCAGTACTGCTGCATCATTTGCGGGTTGTACGGCTGCCCATACACCTGGCCGCCGTAGCCTTGTTGCTGCTGGCCGTAACCCTGCTGCTGGCCATAACCCTGCTGCCCATACGGCAGCTGCTGGTTCAACTGCATCGCGGTGTTCGCGTTGTACCCGCGCATCCCACCCAGCCGCTGCTGCTGCTGTCCGCGCGGCTCGGCCCGCTTGATCTCCATGTTGCGCCCCTTGAGTCTCACATACTTGTTGGCAGTCACGCGGTCCACCGCCTCCGGAGAGTCGTAGGTGACAAACCCAAACCCGCGCGACCGGCCGCTGTCCTTGTCGATCATGAGCTGGGCATCGATCACGTTGCCGAACTTCGAGAAGAACTCGTCAAACTCCTGCTCGCCGACGTCGGGCGCGATGCCGCCCACAAAGATCTTACCGGTCTTCTCCTGCTCCTCCTTCGGGATCGCCCGCTTCGGGTCAATCACCTTCCCGTCAAGCACGTGCGTCGTCTTCAACACGTCGTCGACAGACTGCAGCGTCGCAAACGTGAGAAACCCAAACCCGCGCGAGCGGCCCGTGGCGTTGTCGCGCATGATCGTGAAGTCCACGATCTCGCCGTACCGCCCAAAGTACTCCTGGAGCTTCTCCTCCGTGGTGTCCCAGTTGAGCCCACCAATGAACATCTTTCCTTGGTCGCGGTTGAAGTACTCGGACTTCTCCTGAAGCTGCCGGCCAATGGCCACGGAAGTCAACCCGGAACTGTCCTGGCTGGCTGGCGCACTCCCCGCAGACTGGTCGTGCTCTTGAGCTGTAGTGGTGGTAGTGGCAGAGCCTGCTGACTGCTGCGGCTGCTCTCCACTGCTGTGCTCCCCGCTTGCCGCCTCTTGGCCAGCACTCCCCGACTCCTCCCCCTTCACCGAGAGACTCTCCTCTTTGCTTTCTTGTTTGACGTCATCACTTTTGGCCTCGTCTTTGCTCTCTTGCTCTGCACCTGGCTCTTTGCCCTGCTGGCTCTCCTGCTCCCCGGTTTCATCCGCATAAATATCGTCAAAGAGCTGCTCGTCGTCAAGCGCGGACATTTCTAGTTTTTGTACGGTGCGTGCGATGCTTTTATTGAGTTTTCCCCTAAATACCTATAGAGTACATAAAGCTAGCTCCTAATGCAACTGAGGGTTTGAGTTTGATTTCAAGGTTGCGAAAACAGTGGGGCAGTGGCACTTCCAGACACCGTGTGTAGGGATGTTAGCACGTGTTTTACACGTGAAATACACGTGACAAAAGACAAAACACCCGGACATATGAATGGTGTCTGGATGTGCTGCCAGAAAGGTCACGTGAAAATGGTTTACATCCAAACACCAGTTTCCCTAGTGTAATGTCCGGATGTTTTCTCATTGACCCGCCGTTTTGGCGCTAAAAAGTTTGAGCCTCACATCTAGCCTTTACCAACTGCTCTTCAACAGTTTAACATGAAATACTTGCTCTTTTTGACGCAAGCCCACATGGAGTTCCGCCAGGCGGAGTTGGAGTCGTTGGCGGACTTGGCTGGGGTCGCGGTGGACTTGGCGGCGCACGACGTGACCTCGCCGTTTTTGGTGGTGGACGTGGAAGCTTCCGAAGAGAAGCTCAAGCAGTGGATCGAAAGACTGATTCTTGCGAGGGGGATCTACGAGTATTGGGGGAGTGGGAGCAGTCTAGATGAGATACACGAGAAAACCAAGGCGGTGGAACACCCCCTGATTGGCGACCGTTCGTTTAAGTTTGACTACATTGGGTACCAGGGCTCTCGGACATTGAAAGAGCAGATCGAGATCTTCGAGTCGTTTGCCTACTTGGACTTTCCCGGGCCCATCAAGTTGAAGAACCCGCAAGAGGTGTTCACAATTCTCCAGGACTTTGAGCGCGGCCAGGTGTATTTTGGCCGCCGGATCTGTCTCAGTGCCAGAGAGACCAACATCCTTGACAAGTATGAGTTACGAAAGCGGAAGTATGTGGGGACTACGTCTTTTGACGCCGAGTTGTCTTTGGTGAGTGTGAACATTGCCCAGGCAGCCCCGGGGAAAATCTTGTACGACCCGTTTGTCGGCACGGGCAGTTTCCTTGTGGCGGCGGGCCGGTTTGGCGCCCTAACGATGGGCCTGGACATTGACATCAAGACCCTCATTGGCCGCAACGGAGTCAACTTGAAATCGAACTTCAAGCAATACGGCCAGGAGCTTGGCTATGTAGACGTTTGCACAATGGATTTCACTCACAACGCGTTGCGCAAAGATCTCGGGATCGACACGATATGCTGCGATCCGCCGTACGGAGTGCGTGAGGGGCTCAAGGTGCTCGGCACGTCGCGGCCCGAGCATTTCAAGGGAAAAGAGCTCATTGAGATTGAGGGGCAGAAGGCGTTCTTGCGCAGAGATTATGTCCAGCCCAAGAAGCCGTACCTGTTGGGGAACATGTTGGACGACTTGCTCGTGTTTGCTGCCGAGCGGTTGCCCGAGGGCGGTCGTTTGGTGTTCTGGATGCCCGTTGCCAACGACGAGGATTACACCACGGCGATTCCTCTTCATGAGCGCTTGGACTTGAGACACAACTGTATCCAGGGCTTTGGGAAGTGGAGCCGGCGGTTGTTGTGCTATGTCAAGATGGGGGAGGGGTACCAGGGGAAGACGCTGAAGAGCGGCGAGGGTGGGCAGCAGGAGTTCAGGGACCGGTACTTCACGGGGTTCAGGGAGCAGGCCGCAAAGTGAGAAGCTGCGACCTAATACCAAAAAGCTACGCCGCGAAAATCGCATCACTTTACCAGCAGGCGGAAAAGAAACCGCCCACTACTTGCATACTACAGAAACATAGAATGAGTGGCGTACCACGAGTTATTATACAGTATAGAATGATTATGTAGGGGGTGTTGCCATAGTACGACGAGCACTAGCAATGTTTTGGCAGGCGTGGTGCGTAGATCAATGTGAAGGGTGAGAACTCAGTGAGGCTGTGTGGGTATGGTACAAAAGATCACTAAAATCACTGAGAAAAGCAGACGACAACAGATGACGAAGTGATATGTTGTCTTAAGAGTCACTGAGTGAAGCACGCGACAACAGATCATTTGGCTGACGTGACACTGAGTAAAGGGCACAACGGCAGATCATTCGTCTGAACACCAGATCATTTGTCTGAACTGACACTGAGTAAAGCACACGACAACAGATCACTCCGTGATCTATTGTCTGAAGAGTCAAGTTAACAACACCTCGACCGTCTCACAGGCACCCGCAGAATGTCCACCAGGCTCTCCCCGCTGCTCTCGGTATCACTCCCCTCCTCATCAATGTCGTCGGAGCTCTGCCGCACACACTCACTAATGAAGATCCGAAACAAGTACTTCACATCGTCAGAAAACATCGCGCTGACCTCGTAGTAGCCCGCCACATGTATCCCCTGCGGCTTGTAGACTCTGTCCACCTTCTCGGAAAAACGCTGGATGTCTTGAACGTGGACCTGCCGCTCGCTCAAGCTCTTGTCGCGCTTGTTCCCCACCACAAACATCACCATCCCGTCCGGGTGCCTGCAGTTTTCAATGACCTCCTCCATCCAGTGGTCAAGCTCCTCAAACGACTGCTTGCTGTTGATGTCGTACACAAACAAAATCCCCTGGGTGTCTTTGTACAAGCTCGGGGTGATGTTGCGGTACCGCTCCTGCCCCGCGGTGTCCCATATCACCACCTTGAACATCTTGTTGTCGACATCCACCAACTTCACCTTGAGATCCACCCCCACGGTCGTCCTGCTGTCGTACTCGTCAAACTCGTTGTTCAGGTACTGGATAAGGAGCGCGGACTTGCCGACCCCGGTCAGCCCCAACACTAGCAATTTCAACGACGAGATGTTGTCCTCCTCGATGTGAGTGTCGTAGTCGATGAGCATGGAGCTGCGCACCGCGTTGCGGATCCGCGGCTGCGAGAAGGGCTCGAAGCTCAGCGGGGCAAAGAACAGCGGCAGGTTGGGCAGGCGGGGGCTGTTCATGGTGGGTGGGATCCTGGTGGAAATGTTTGATATGATCTGATCGGGCGTCCGCGGCGGTGGTATATGTGGTGCAGATCAGGTGACAAGAGTCAACCATGGGGCGAAGACCCACGGACAACCATGGGGCGAAGACCCATGGTCGTCAAAGTTGTCCTTTATATTAATTTACTAATATCTTACATTTATGGCGCACATTTAATCTATTACTATCAGTCATTTATGGTACGCAGGTTAATCCATCAATATTGATCAGGTGACAACCATGGGGCGAGGACCCATGTCTACGGTGGCATTTATAGCACACAACTCTATTAATGTCAGACATTCATGGCGCACAAGTTAGTCTATCAATACCAATCAAGTAGACAGCCGTGGGTCTTTGCTCCATGCTTGTCCATGGTTGACCATGGTTTCCTTACGGTAAGTATACGGTTCCGTTGTCGAGCAGCACTCCGTGACCTATTGTCAAAAAAGCCACTAAGGAAAGCACACGCTCCAAAGTTTCTGGACCAAATACAAGGCCGGCTCTGGCAATATCGTCTCGAGATTTGTCTCTGTCAGAAACATCAAGAAGAACTTCCGGGAGTTGTACGCTACGCAACCTTTGAGCAGTGAGCACTACTATTTTAGCTCATAATGTATTAATATAACAAAGAAGATAGCTGTAGGAGATATAAAGGTCTTTTTTGGGGGTATTGACGCAGTAGCTTAAGTTTGTGAGAAGTTGACTCTCGTGGTGCTCAGCTTTGAAGCGACTCTCCGTCTAACATAGGACTGTGTCGGAACTAAGAGCTAGCTTATGAAAGTCTGGTGTATTCGTTGATGCTTTTTTGATTCACACCGTACACAGATGACGCCTTGTAAAACTCTCAGATTTTGCCGAGGTGATGCAAGAGGAATAGAATGTTTATGGGGAAAGATATTATAATATATATAAGAAACGCCTTTTCCCACCATTTCAGCTTGCAAAACTTGTCCCATGTGTTATTCCAAAAGCTAGAAACTCGAGTGCCTTCTGTAAATTCCATCCCTCTCTGTTGCATTGGTAAACCGATGAGAAAGAAACTGAATTGCTACAATTCCGATATTTAACGGCGCTCGCTCGGAGCTAGCGCAGACGCTAGAGTGCCAAATGCAGGAGTTGACTGGTTTCTGCGCCTGCCTGCAGTCCCTGTGATGTTGACATGCTGCCCAGACGTCATTGTAGCGAGTGCACTGGCGAAGCCAGTGTGCTAAGAAATTATTCAGCAACTATTGAGCCACTAGTAGAAAATTGAACTTTCAATGTTCTGAGCGAGCTGTCAAATCCCACGATCAGCTACGGAGTCTCACCCATAATCATTATCGAGGCCGCACTCGCACGATTGTAGTGCGTCGATCCTAGAAAGTACGCTGCTCAATTGAACAGCTCTCCATATGGCAGCTCTCCATTTCGCACCATCTCGTTTCGCACCATCTCATTTCGCACCATCTCGTTTCGCACCATCTCGTTTCGCACCATCTCGTTTTGCACCATTGCATATTGCACCTTCCCGTATTGCACCACTACGCATCGCACCTCCCTTCTTGCTGCACCGGTTCTCGGACATCAGATTTCTTGTGAAGCAGCAGGCGCACAGGTACTCTCACAACGTTTGGCAGCGGATACGCAAAACTATATTGTGCATTTCATCTGTATTGAATATTTCACTTGTACTGCACTTCACCTGTATTACACTCACCTGTGTTGGATATTTCACCTCAATTGGATATTTCACCTGTATTTAACATTTCACCTGTGCATTTCACCTGTATCGCACTTCACCTGTATTGTGCACTTCACCTGTATTGGATATTGCTCATCATGGCTGCTCATCATCATTGCTCATCTTGGCTGCTCATCATCATTGCTCATCATCGCTGCTCAGCATCACTGCTCAATTGAACACAAAACTGATACTCTTATAACTGAGTCAATCTATTAATATCGAAGAGGCAGAAATGCTTTACCAATCTTTAATAGACTGCTTTCTCGCCTCGGCGATGGTGCATTCCTCTATTACGCTTTCGAGAAACAACCATGGGTCTCCCGTCGCAGTTTTAGAGGCCCTAGTTCTTTATAGCAGTTTAGCACCGCAGTTTATTAGTAATTGCAGCACATTTGCTTTGCAAATGCACTGCTCTTTAAGTTCTGAATTAATTAAACATATATTAGAGCGGAGCCGAAAGGGATATTTGAGTGTCGTAGAAGTCGTAAATTCGCAGTCACTGGCAAGTCCAGGGGCTGCGACTGTGGTGTCTGTAAAGTGCAATCAGTGGCGGAGCTAGGGGCTGCGGTGTAATCAAAGAAGTAGTGTCTTGGTAAAGCACCAAGCTCAGGAGCCAGGTGCCGCATTTTTGCCCTAGTTTTAAGCTAAAACTAAGGGCCAGGTTAATAATCGCAGCACATTTGCTCGGCAAATGCACTGCTTCTAATCCCAGATCGAAGATCTCGGCTTGGCCACCAGCGAGGCCCGCGCCATCTTCTCCTGGCTGATCTCAAAGCTCCAGAACTCGTCGAGCGTCTTATTCGCAAGCGCGGTACTCTCAAAGTGGTAGTTTGCCGAGACCTCAAGCTCACCCTCGATGTTGAGAACTTCAAACACCTCGGGGTCCCTGAAACGAGGCGAGTTTTCATCCACCCGGAAGTATGGTTGGATGGGCACAAGTTGCCTCCTCCGTGCCGCCAAACAGGCCTCCCACAGCGAGGGCTGTTCTTTCGGAGCGCTGTCGTTGAGAAGCGCCTGGTCGGTGTCGCACCAGAGCGCGTTCAACTGGAGCCGGAAGACGTTGACGCCTTCGCGGGCCGCGAGGCGCAACAACTGCTCATAGAAAACGAGAGGCCCCTCGCCAGGACCCTGGAGGTCCCGCTTGTAGTTGACGCACAAGGCAAACACGTCGTACGGGAGCCACTGAAGGAAATGCACAAACTCCAAGGCGGACCGGCCCGGGAAAGTGTGGTAGCCCGTCGAGATGCGGTCGACAAGCTCGAGGGTCACCATCTGCAACTTGGGCTGGGGCTGTTGGGGCGAAGGGAGCCGGAACTGCTTGACGATCATCACGTCGAGACTCAAGCGTGCCAAGTTGCGGAGCCGGCCGCACGCCTCGATGAAGTTCATGGGGTCGAGCAGGCCCTCGGGGGCCAACACCACCCGCCCGTGCTGCGTGGAGGCAATGCCAAACGAAAGCGACTTGAGCGAGTGGCCGAACCGCGCGAGGAACGAGCCGGCGGCACTCCAGGTGGCGAAAAGCGCAAAGTTCTTCGAGGTGATGTTGAGCTCCTCGAGCGGCCCGCAGGCGCGTCCAAGAAGCAATAACTGCTCGCCCATGTCCGCAATCAGTTTAGGGGCGCAGAAGTCCACCACCACGTCCAACCGCCGGAGGCCCGAGAGGTCCACGGTCTGTAACACGCTCTCGACAAACTCCCGCCGGCCGCAAGAGAACCCGAGGTACCTGAGCTTTGCCCGGTGCCAGCTACGGAAATCCCAGTGGGGCAGTCCCCCGTCGCCCAAGAGCCGAAGGCCCTCCAACGCGGGGTATTTCCAGGCCCAGGCAGCGTCCCAGTGCAGGGTGCTGCACTCGAGAAAGCGGATGCTACGGCACGCGTGGCCCCAGCAGTTGGGCGTGGGAACAGGCAGAAGAAGGCTCCGCCGGTCGTGCGTCGTCACAGTGTGGTATAGGCAGGGCTCTAGAGCATCACGAAACGCGCGGCATGTTCCCGCCAACGCCCGGAGATCGGCATTCACGCGCGCGGTGAAGTCCTCGGCCCCGAATATCTCGGGGCGGACCCCGAACTCCCGCTGGTCTACGTAGAGAAGACTGGCTAAGTTGGCAAAGACCTCGGGCGGTAGTTTATGGAGCATTGGGTGGGGTGGTCAAAAAAAGGGAGGAAGTGATGTGCTGCAGAGTGTTTAGGGTGCCGGGTAGCGGGGGGAAGTAAGGGAGACGCACTTGAGTGGAGCGAGGAAATGCAAGTGAGGAAGCAGTCAGTGACGAAGCCAGGAAATCATAGCAGTCATAGCAGTCATATCAGTCACTGGCACTGCGGTGTATTTAGAGAGAGTAGTAAAAAAAGCTTTGCCATTGACCGCGGTGTAATTAGAGAGAGTAGTAAAGTTAGCTTTGCCATTGACTACGTTGTGATCAGAAGAAGTAGCGATATCAGCTTTGCCATTGACTACGGTGTAATTAAAGCAGTCCTTGCAATCATTAATACTGCTTCGCCAGTGGCTGCGGTGTAATTAGAAGTTGGCAAAGGGCTGCGATGTTATCAGAAGAAGTAGGCTTCGTCAGTGACTGCTACGTGTCTCACTTTGGCTTTGCAGTGACTGGCTCCAGCCTTGTACTAGGGAACTGTAGCAGTCACTGGTAAACAGTAGTTCGCTAGAAGCCATAGTGAGGCTCTGCTTCGAAAAACAGACACTGCTTTTTCCAACGACAGACACTGCATCTAACTGCCGACACTGCATCTTCTAACTACCGACACTGCATCTTCTAACTGCCGACACTGCTTCTTCTAACCACACCGCAGCCCCTAGCTTTGTCAGTGACAGTCAGTAATGCGGCAGTCAGTAATGCAGAAGTCCAGTAATGCGGAAGTCCAGTAACGCGGCAGTCTGATGAAAAGGCAGTCTAAAGATACTGCAGTCTAAAGATACCGCAGTCTAAAGATACCGCAGTCTAAAGATACCGCAGTCTANAGATACCGCAGTCTAAAGATACCGCAGTCTAAAGATACCGCAGTCTAAAGATACCGCAGTCTAAAGATACCGCAGCACACTGGCTGCGCAAATGTGCTGCTCACTAATACCGCAGCGTCTCGCTAACGCTCGCCACTGCTCGATGTTTCCCCTGCTTGAAATATGTGCTTGCACACTGGAAAAATACTAATCTTTTTTTTTTTTTTTAATAAACGTCACTCCGTGCAATGCTTCACTCGGTGCTGCTTCCCTCGCCAGTGCACACCGCTCCGCCGGGTAACTTGGACTTTCCAATTTTTTTTTTACCAGCGCGATGAGATAGCATAGAAATTGCCAAACTGCCAGAATGCCACGGTTCGTCCACGATATCCAGAAAAAACAGCACCGCGAACGGGCCCAGCCCGCAGAGCGCAAGCGGTTGGGTTTCCTTGAAAAGAAAAAGGACTACCGTTTGCGGGCCAAGGACTACCACGACAAGCAGCAGCGGTTGAAGGTGTTGCGTGAAAAAGTGCAGCACCGGAACCCCGACGAATACTACCACGGGATGACGCTGCGGAAGACAGATGCCCGCGGGGTTATGGTGAAGGAGCGCGAGGAGTCCGAGTCGTTGAGCGTGGACCAGGTGAAGTTGTTGAAGACGCAGGACGAGAACTATGTGAAGACGAAGCGGATGAACGAGGAGAAGCAGATTGAGAAGTTGAAGGGCGGGATCATGTTTGGCTCGCAGGCGCAGCACACTGTGTTTGTGGACTCCGAGCAGGCGTACGAACAGTTTAACGTGGCCAAGCATTTCGGCACCGACAAGCTGTTGGCCGGAAGAAAAGAGAATCGGGTGAGACTCGAGCAGTTGCGCGGGGGCGCGGCGATTGCGGGAGAGCGAGATGAGCAGGTGCAGGAGAAGTTGAGCTTGAAGAAATTGAAGCAGGCGCGTGCGTTGAAGGCGCGGTTGGAGCGCGCGGAGCAGTTGGCGAAGGTGGAGCGGCGCTTGGCTGCGCAGCGGGAGGTGATGAAGAGTGGGGATAAAAAGAAGACGGCGGGGGGGTACAAGTGGAAGCAGGTGAGAAAGCGGTAGCCGAGCACGCCGAGCGAAGCGAGGCGTGCGAGCAGTGCGAGCAGTGCGAGCAGCACAAGCAGCACATTGACGCAGCCAGTGTGCTGCGGTATCGTTAGACTGAGGTATCGTTAGACTGAGGTATCGTTAGACTGAGGTATCGTTAGACTAGCAGTGGCGAGCGTCAGCGAGACGCTGCGGTATAAGAGTACGCCGAGCGAAGCGAGGCGTCCGAGCAGTGCGAGCAGCACATTGGCGCAGCCAGTGTGCTGCGGTATTAGTGATGCTGCGGTATCTGTGGATTACCGTATCTTTAGACTGCCTTTTCATTAGACTGCCTTTTCATTAGACTGCCGCATTACTGACTGCCGCATTACTGACTGCGGTATCAGTGGGCTACTGGACTGCCGCACTTCTGGACTACGATGTCTTGACCTTGCGATGTCAAGAGACCGTTACAGCGGACCAGACCAGCCTGTTGGTAAGCAGTGGCGTGCGTGTTCGAGAGCAGTGCTTTGCTCGTCAGTGAGAAGGGCCTTGCTTGTCAGTGCTTTGCTTGTCAGTGTCTTGCTTGCTAGCAGTTCTTTGCCTGTTAGCAGTGCCTCGCTGACGCTCGCCACTGCTTGTTACTCCTCGTCGACACACTGAAATGTGCTGGCACTCCCTGTTGACACACACTGCTTTTACTATTGTTCACACGCAGTGATATTGCAGCACATTGGAAACCGCGATAGCCTATGCACTGTGAAAATCACATGCAACAAGCTCAGTCCTCTGCTAACAGTGACTTGGCCCTTTTGACACAAACTGCTGTTACATATTTACACACAGTGATATTGCAGCCCATTGGCTGCGCCAATGCACTGCTATATGCACTGCTATATACATAATTATTGCATTCTAAGGTTGTAGGGAGCACACTGTGGTGTACTCAGTCAAGTCCTCACGACACCCTCGGACAATCACAGGGAGCTCTTGTTGACACATCTGGCGATCCTCGCCTATTCTCGGAATAGCCGATCCTAGAGCGCGCTTACGTGCATTGGCACATCTGAACTCCGGTCGCCCCATTTAGTTATGCGAAAGTGGGGGAAAAGGAGCAGTGCATTGGCGCAGCCAATGGGCTGCAATATCACTGTGTGTAAATATGTAACAGCAGTGTATGTCAACAGGCGTAACATCAGTGTGTGTAAATAGAAGTAACAGCACATACGTGTGTCAAAGAAGTAACAGCGCATATCAGTGCTTGTAAACAGGCGTAGCAGCGTATGTGAAGAAAGTAGTAATGGTATATCGCAGCACATTGGCTGCGCCAATGCACTGCTCGGACAACGGCCATCATCTTGCCGAGACTGCTGTTCGGTGCATGCTTGTGGCAATCTAGGCAGACCGCTGCCCAGCCCGAGGAAAGACCTCTGCTTTGAGATATCTGGCGCTGCCAAGCGGGGCTACTTTTAATTTCGACGGCACTAATGCCTTGGTATATACCGTGGCTGTGACGGCCTTTAAATAACCCCGCGGGCTTAGGATTTAGCGCTGCGCTATTGTCACAAACTCCGTGCCAAGCGCTGCGTGGCCAGCCCGGAGCCAAGAAAAAAGAAACTTATTTTGTTGTGCTTCAGCATGGTTGCGCCATGCGTGCTGACGCGCGGCGCTGCGTCGCCTGCCGAATCGGGGTACCCCCGCGGCGGTGGGTTGGGGCAAACCTGGAGAAATAAAGGCCCGGAAAAACCCCAGCCGGGGCGCTGTGGGGTCGCGGTGGGGACACAGGGAAGGAGCGCAATCCACACAGATCCATGTAAACCATGCTCCAGGGCTCGCACAACACTCAAAAAAAGTGCAGACTGTAGCAAATGCTACGGCAAACAAAACTAGCCCACAAAGAACTTGAAAGATCCTGTTTCCATCCAGCCAGGGCAGATCCAAGTTCTGTCTAATCGCTGCCTGCCACTTTGCCCGCCTACATCTCCCGGCGCATGCATGCAGCCGGGTAACCGCGATCAGGCCAGCGGGTGCGGCGGTGGGAAGGTTTTTCCTGGTTCCGAATTCAAAAAGACGGTCCTGAGATCTCCCACCAACACAAGAGCGCATACCAATGTCGTACCTCCGGCCAGACTACTCTGTGCCGTTCACGGTTCCGCAGGAGTACACCGAGCGGGCCCGGGCCCAGATCCGGCAGCAGCTTCTGTTGAAGACCCCGCCGTTGAAGCACGGCTCGTCGCCGTTGCAGCACGCCACAAACGCCCTGGCGCTGAGTCTTGTGCTCGAGCGCCAGCACAGCCTGAGCCAGCTGGGGCTCGTGCGGACGCCGAGCCTGAGCCTGAGCATCCGAAGCAACGAGAGCAAGAAGAAGGGGTTGTTCAGTAAAATCAGACGAGAGAACAGCCACTCTGCCACCCCCCTCGGCAACCCCCCTGCGCCCCAGAGTGCCAGTGAGGAGCAGGTGTGGGGCCGGCTCGGCCACAAGAGCAGCACCAAGGACTTGCAGAAGGGGCTCTTCAGTCGGTTCAAGAAGAGCAGCATGGCCAGCCACAGCGGGGGTAGTGCCCCTGAGGCGCCCGGTACTAATGACAGTGCCACTGAGGCCCTCGCCACAGATGACGATGTGGAAATGCAAGACACTGCCAGTGACACTGCCAGTGTGGCGCCCTCGGAAGCGTCGGCCGCTCTGTCGATGAGTATAAACTCCTACGCCCCGTCGTTTGGCGCTGCCAGTGCACACAGTGCCGCGGTGAGCTCTGTGAACACAGTGAGCACCGTCGACTCGGCGCCGCTGCTCTTCACGTTCATGACAAACGACACCGCGGCGACAGAGCAGCTCAGCTTCGGCGTCCTGACGCCCATCATCACCCTTGCCGAGGCGCTCCCAACGTCGTACCACGACATGTATCTCCCGGAATATCTCACGGCCCCCCTTGCAAACGGCCGCCCCGGATTCACGAGGCGGGAGCTCATCGACTGGGAGCTTAACGACGTGCGGCTGTTGTTGATTGTCGACAGCTTGCGCGCCGAGTGGCAGGGCCAGGTGCCGATCATCTACTCGCCGCTGGGTTTCCGAGTGGTGTACTTGCCCTTGGACAGCAGCGACGAGCAGATCATCAGCTGCCTTGCCGAGAGCGATATCTATGTGGAGCGCATCCACAACATGCAGTACCGGTACGAGATTGCCCGGCACACTGTCAAGACGGCCCGGGTTAGAAAGCAGCAGCAGCAGCAGCAGCAGCAGCAGAGATTGGCCGAGGCGATGACGTTCAAAGCTAGATTTGAGAAGCACGAGTGGCGCAATGTCATTGAGAACTTCAGTCTCAACTTGGGTATTGAGGCCCAGTGCAAGCACGACCTCAAGAAGTGCGTGCTGGCGCTCAAGCGCGAGCGCAAGCGGGAGGGGCGCACGGTGCCGCTTCCGCAGACCCAGAGCCGGCGCCCCAGCTTGCTCAAGCAGGCCATCATCAACGGGTACACTGTGTTCAACCGGGGCGACGCGAACTTGCTGCGGTACAGAAACGAGTTGGTGACCCAGGACGAGCTCAAGATCATGTGGCTGCAGGTGCAGGAGAACGTGTACAAGCGGATCGGGCTCGACTGGGCGCCAGATAATTAGCAACAGTGCATTGGCGGAGCCAATGTGCTGCTGCCCTCTGCTTTACTTTTCCTGTCCCCTGCGTGGCTGGCAATCTGCTCTACTGCTTTGCCAGTCCGCGGCGTTGCTGGCACTCTGCTACACTGCTTTGCCTGCCACCTGTGCCGCTGCCCAGTACCCTGACACTTAATGACACTCACGCCACTCATGCCATGCCGCTCATGCCGCTCACGCCGACTGCTATAATGACACCCACACACATAACTGGCCCACAGCGTCTCACGACACTGCTATCCTGTCCTTCGCTGATGCTCAATAATCACGCCGGCCAGGGCTCCACCCCGGCCGGCACCGAGCTGCCACCAGCTCGGCAAGTAATACATATTCATTAGATTATAAGTAGCGTAGCAAGGGGATAGGGCGTTGTACAGTGTTGGACCAACGCTTTAACCATGATACGACTAGGGTGCCCTAGCTTGGTCTAGCACAACAAACTTTGTTTTCAATACCCACTTGGCATCCGATCTCACTGCTTGCGATCTCACTGCTTGCGATCTCACTGCTTGCGTTGGCTTGGCTTCTTGTTGTCTTGGCTGTTGATCTTGGCTCCTTGCTTTTCTTGGCAGCGGCTTTGCTACTAAGGTTTTGGTGAGACAGACTGGACTCCGGATCACTGCTGTAGTTCAAGAATCTTATATTTTAAAATCACTTCGAAGCGCTACTGAAGCATCGTACTGAGTAACTATATGCAAGTACTCTTTTGGAGCACTGCTGGACGTTATGTCAAAGCACGACAACTCACACACTGCCATGAAAATGCCTACTGCTCGATGTCACTACAAGACGTGAATGAATATGAATGTGAAAATAGCTCATGCTGAAAGTATATGAAAGATGGGGAAGTGCAATGAGTAGTATCGGGAGCATGTTTGCTGCCGCCTAGGAAAAGACCCGCAGTGGCACTGCCTCGCTTCGCTCACCAGGCTGCCGCTCATCTCTTCTTGATAAACTCCACCCTGTCAACCTCGCCTTCCCCTACAAAGTGCGCCTCAAACACACTGCCTGCATCTGCCTCCTTGAAATGCGGGAACGACATCTGGACATTCGGCACCACCCCAACGTTCTTCTTGTCCAACACCCACAGCACAGGCTTCCAGTCCAAGATGCCCTCGTCAAACAGCAGCACTCTTGGCAAGTATTTCGCTCGTGTCTCGTCACTGATCTCCCCGGCAAACATGTACATGCCCTTGACCTCACGCTTGTCCCAAAACACCCACTCCATGACTCCCAAAGAGCGCACCTTCAAGTCTTCCTTTGGCACCCCTGCCTCCTCCCAGAGCTCCCGCAAGACCCCCTCCAACGGAGTCTTATCCTGCTCCTCCAACTTCCCGCCAAGCCCGTTCCAGCGGCCCATCCAGGGTGAGCGGGACCGGTTCAAAAGAAGCACGTCGTCGCCGTTGAAAAGGAAGCAGATCGTGTACGGGTACTTCGCCGCAGGCATGTCCAAAGGGTAGCTGATTGACATGGTGTAACGGGGTGACGTAATTTATTGAGAGAGTGTTGTATCAGTTGGGAAAAGAGTGTCAAAGCTTTTTCTGGAGTTTTTATTGGAGTGATTGTGGTCGTGTGTATTTCACAGCTTAGGACTTCTCTGCTCGATCTTATATGCCACTAGATCTTATGCAGGCGGATTACTTTTCGACGCGTGGTTTCGTGTCGCATTTATCAACGCGGACATTAGCACAGGCGGCATACCGGCAACGAGTAGCAACGAGACATCAAGTTGCAAGTGCACACAACAAGCGGAAAACGTTAGAGGTCATAGGATTGACTTTGTGACTCACGTGAGGCAGCAGAAATCATAGGAAGGTGATTAAGTTTGTTCTGGCGCGCCACTACTAAGCCGCTCCAACTGACTTCGTTTTCAAAGACTACACATCGCCAGACGCCTCGAACCAGGCAGCAGCACTAACAAAGTAACCATTTCGGAATTTGTTAAGGCCACGGCTTGAATTGACTACACATTGTCTGAAGCTCGGATCAATTGACTGACGTTAAAAGCACTCTGTTAAAGCAACTTCTGTTACACTGCATCACAGCTATCGGTTAGACAGCGCCCAATCAAAACCTAACATAAGGCTATAAAGTGACAGCAATGGCTAGCAAAGAAGTTACGGTGTTCATTGTGGATTTGGCCCCCTGCATGGCCACCCCATACCACGGCTCAACAGAGCTTGATGCTGGTCTCCAGTACATCCTCGACGCGGTAGCGGCCAAAGTAGTCCACCAGCGCAAGACGGACTACACCGAGACACTCGTGAGCTTCTACGAGCCGAACGAGAATCCGAGCTTTGATGCCGCGGACACACTGGTGGTGGGCACTGCGGTGATCCAGCCCATGAGTGTTCCCGATATCCGTACGTTGCGTCAGCTCGCAGAGTTGAAGCCCAGTGCCTCTAAAAACGAAGGCGGCACTCAGGGCGACTCACGCCTTGCGGTGGCGATGTTGCGCGCGGTGCAGGACATTGTGGAGTTCACAGGGACAAGGAAGTTTGTCAAGAATATTGTGTTGTTGACGAATGCGGGCGACTACGACGACCTCATGGTGTTGGACTCGGGAGAATTGACCGAGGCCATCAAGCAGCAATTAGCAGAGCATAATATTCAGCTCACGGTTCTAGCTCCGGGTTTTGAGAACGAGCTGCGGCGACAGTTTGTCAATAAGTGGGAAGCATTTGCGCACGACGTTCATGGCACAGTTCTCAGCTATGAACAAATTTGCCACGCACTCGAAACACCTAAACCGCAGACGGTGCGCCCCGTAAAAGTGTTCAATGGCCCATTGCGAATTGGCGCCGACGTGTCTGAAATATTGGGCAACCCACTGGACTCGCTCGACGTGTTACGCCTTTCTTGTGAAGGGTACCCCGCGATCAAGGCTGCAAAGCCTGGAAACACGCCCAAGACATATCGTGCGGAAATTCTCAGCGCCGCAGAGCTTGAGTGGGACCGGTTCCAGATCAAGAGATTGACAGATTACGTGGTGTACGATCAGGGGAAGGAAGTGTCTGTCTCTGACCGTGACTTGCAAAAAGCCTACACTTATGGCTCTGAAAAGATTGCGCTCAGTGACAAACTACAGGCCGAGACGCAATATCATAGTGTTCCAGGGCTTGACTTTCGGGGCATTGTTAGGTTGGACAGTGTTCCCCCTTGGTACCTCACGACAGAACCTATATATATTGTAGCGCGCCCACTGGAGAGAGATACGCAGGGTCTTGCGGCACTTGTGTCCGCACTCCAGCGATTGAACAGTGCCATTGTAGCACGCTACGTTCAAAAACAAGACGCAGAAGTGCAGATGGTGTTGTTGATGCCGCATACCGAGGGTAAGCCAGGGAGCAAGGCACGCCATTCGCTAGTCTTGAGCAGGCTCCCCTACCTCGAAGATGAAAAGGTGAGCTACTTCACTAAGCTTGGGAGTGTTAGTGAGAACGACGACTCGTTGTTCCCCACCGCCGCGATGAACGACGCCATGGAGTCGTACGTCCGCGCAATGGAGATCCCGGCGCTGCAGACTCTCCTCCAGCCCGCTCCGCTGATCCACCGCCCCAAGCAGGTGTTGAAGCATGTTCTCAAGGGCCTGGAAGGGTTTCTGGACTCCGAGCGGCGGTTCTTCGGGAACTTGAGTCATTATAAAGAGGTCGAGGAAGGCGTATCCAAGGGTGCGCAGGACCAGCTTACGGCACTCTCCGAGTTGCTACAAGTGAAGTACGTGGAGCCTGCCGAGAAGAAGGAGTCGGACGACGAGGTGGAGTATGTTGGGGAGCTCGACGAGGGACTGGCCGACTTGGACAAGTTGTTGGGGTTGTAGCTGTGCACTGGCGAACCCCGTGTGCTATGAGAGTAGTGCTGTGGCAGAGCCATAATGCTGCGATCTTGCGAACTAATCAAGACGCGCGTGCGGTTGCGGAGCCAAAAACTGTGCACTGCAGGAGTAAGTGGGCTGCGTGTCTGCGGTGTCATATTGACCTGCGGGCTAGCACTGCTACGTTTCTTCTCTTGCATTCAGTCACTTAGCCTAAATAAAGCATTAGGATGCAATATGGTGACTTTAAACAATGGCCAACGAGTGACACACAGACTTGAAAATGCTGAACATTTACGACCCGCCCATTAGAATACACCTGGTATTTGGTGTTAGCGTGCATGTTGGTATTATGCCTTCATCTATGTAAAGCACGTTCCCACATTAAGTAGGCAAAACAATTGTGTACCCATAAAAATGCTGATTATCGGCCTTGCGTGTCACAGATGAAGACCCGCCAACCCGCTAACCTCCTTCAGTGGGGCAGGTTTTGAAGGAGCGACCTCATCCTTTCTCAGTGTCAAATGCAATTATTCGGGGCACGTCATATTTCACTATTGTACTCAAGAAATTTTTACCAATGCAAATCAACCCATTGCCCAAATGGGCAGTTGAATATTACCGCACCAGCAAAACAGGCACCGTGCAGCCACGCATGTTTTCCATAACTGATAAACAC
>JNFV01000001.1:149788-211751 GCA_002564235.1 Saccharomycopsis fodiens
CAAGCAGAAGAAAGAGCAACTTTGTTACGAGACACAATACATGTGAATCCGTCGTCAAACTATGCCAAGTATGCATATCTCTAGGTTGGAAATGCCAAATTGTGACCTGGCTCGGTCCATTGTTGATCAGGATAGCAAAGAGATATGGTTTCAAACAAGACTTATGGTGTAAGTCATTGCTTTATGAAACTCGCTTTCGTATTAAGCACGCAATGTGTGGCCATATCTTTCTGGAGGCTCATCATAAGGCTCGCTTTTCTCAAACAAGCTGCTAGGCGCTGTCCCGTCAGGCAGTTTCTAAAAAAACGACATTATCTCAATCCTAGTGCCAAAGAGCAGAGTGCTTTTTTTTGGTATTTCTTTAGGAGCTTACCCAAAAACTTACTAGCAATGCAGCGCGAACTATTGTCAAGGTGTGCAGTCATCAGTGTATTACCCGCTCAAAGTAAGTACCTAAGTTGCACACAGCTCCCCAGCCAAGGGCTGCCTGCTTCTATGTAGTAGTGGCCATTTTGAGAATACGACGTAGGTCTTCATCCACACCCTTAGTGGTGGTATGAATCCATAGCGCAAGCGTAACACTTCTCTCTTTCTGTTGTCTCCTAGGGAGGGAAAACCCACCCTTCCTAGTGATAGGGAGGATGGTAAACGCTTCACCCAATGTAATTATCTAAGTGATCGACTATGAGTAATTGCGTAAGAATTAACTGCCGTCTAGCCTGAGCTAGGTGGTGACATATATTATTGGTAGGGTAAGCCAAGGCGTGGCTGGCTATGTACGTAGGTTGGTGTATGGAGTAGGCACGCATGAGGTCAAATATCAGTAGACTGTAAGGACATTATTACACCCAAGAGCGTATATGATATCTGCTAAGCGACTTAGAGGTCAAATTGAGTCAGAAAAACTTCTTGAAGTAAGACCCCTCGCTTCTTCACCACTCGCTTCTTCACCACTCGCTTCTNGAGCTGTGGCCCAGGGCAATGCTGAGCTGTGGCCCAGGGCAATGCTGAGCTGTGGCCCAGGGCAATGCTGAGCTACGGCCATTGCCAACCGCAGCATCTCGCTCCGCTCGATGCTGCTCGATGCTGCTCGATGCTGCTCGATGCTGCTAGAGATCAAACGCATACGGACTGACCAGCCCCTGGCTCTCAAACAGATCAAAGAACGTGAAGTCAAACAAACTCTCCTGCTCCTCGGCCACGCTCTCCTGCGGCAACGGCTTGAAGTAGTCGCTGGTCTGCGGCTTGCGGGCAATGAGCAAGTCCGTGCCAATGCTCTTGATCGTCGGCGACTCCAGCAAGAGCCCGCCAAAGTCGGTCAGCGACAGCATCAACGAGCTGCTCAGGCTCACGAGCGACGGCGCCAGCTCGTAGTCGGCAAACGCCTTGTACGAGTCCCCCGCCGCAAACGCGCCCTGCTCCTCGTCGTCCTCAAGCAACTCGTGCGTCCGCTTGCGGCTGAGCTGCTCCATCTGCTCGTCCTCGGACGACACGGGCGACACGCTCACCTGCTGGCGGAGCGACTTCAAGTCGAACACGAGCTGCGAGAGCTCGCTCTTGAGAAGCAGGTTCTCCTCGGTCGCCTTGAGGAGCTCCTTCTCAAGAAGTATCGACGGCACCAGAGCGCTGGCCGGGGCACTAGCAGCACCGGCGGTGTTGGCAGCTGGATTGCGGGCAATCGGCTTCACGGTTGCTGGTGCACTCGCCGAGAGAGCCACCGACTGCGCAACGGCCTGGGCAGTGGCACAGACCTTGGTCGACTTCTTTCTGCGGCGGCACTCGCTCGACGCGTTGCTGCTCGGCTTGCGGCCGGGCTTCGGTCTCGGCGGTAGCACCCAAGTCTTCAGGGTCTTGATACAGTATGGCGCCGGGCGGCTCGTCTGCACGGGCTTCACTGGCGCCAGCGACTGCAAACGAGATATGACTGTTGTTAGCAATGCCACGAATTGCCGGCTGTGCGACAAGCACCGAGTCGTGGGGGTCACATTGGGGTCACATTGGCGTCACACTGCTGTCCCCGACGGAGACTGACAGCTGAGCAACCTCGGACCTAAACAAGCAATCTCAAGACTCTGGGCTAGGGCAATACTCACGGTGTGTCTGCTGGTCTGGCATTGCTACTGCATTGGATGTGGAAAGGTGTCAATGGCGCGTAACAAAAAAACGGAATTTCCAAAGTCGTGAAAAACACGCGAGATGTGTTATATATATTGGTATACTTTGAAAAATTTTAAAACTGGTAGCTATGCCGGCGCTGCGAGCCGATGCACCGCACTGCAACGGGCGGGCGGCCGCGCCGGATCAAGCCCGGGAGGGACCGGGGAAACCAGGCGGCTGCTGCAGGCGGGCGTCACGTGACCAGCTTCCGATCCGTGGACACGAAAATCGATCAGGGCAAGCAGGGTAGTCCAGGCCGGTGGGTCGAGCTAGGCGACAGTCAGATTCTGGGTGGGCCAATTTTGAGCGCGCCCATACAGGCGGGCCCCGGTTCCCGAATTGTGGGGCAGTACATGACGTGGGAACAGATATCAAGTGAGAAAATTATAGCAAAAGCCCATAGTTTGCTCTCACACAAGGTAAATATATATATATAGAATTAAAAGCCAAATATAAAACTAAAAGCCAATAGTTTGTTCGCTCAACGAAATATACTATTCAACACAGTGTGTCGTGGATATTATTTTCTTTCATTCCTTGTTGAAAAGCAGCTGGTGTTCGACCAGGCTACTCGCTCCTCTGCTACCGCCCCTAGTCCATTCGCGCGGCTCGCATCGCGTTGCTTGCCTCGGTGGCCGCCGGTCTCCGCAACAGGCGGCAGCCGCCCACATATAAGAGGGAGAGAAGTGCAGAAAGAGGGAGAAAAGAGGGAGGAAAGAAGAAGGTTTTCTGAATATTGACAAGGTAACATTGCTTAGAAGAAAGCTACTTGTTATATTGTTAACATAACACACAACACACACAAGAGATACAACTCAAACACACTGTTTGAACTGCTTCGGACACTCTAAATACTGCAGACAATCCCGATTACAGCTAGTCAGACAACCCCGATTACAGCTAGTCAGACAAAACTTGATTATAGTTCGTTAGACAACACTTGGTTCGTTAGACGTCACTTGATTACACCGACGTCACTTGATTACACCGACGTCACTTGATTACACCGCAGCGTCTCGCTAACGCTCGCCACTGCTGATGTTGAAGAAAACCACCCAGTTGGCAACGCGCCAGCTTGCCAGCGCCACCCGGCAGCTCCACAGCACGCCCCTTGCCAGTATTTCGCTCAACCTGACCACCACAAAGTTTTTCACAAAGCACTTGGACTCCTCCGAGAAGTACGTCACCCCTCTGTTTGCGGGGAACAAGTTCTTTGAGTCCGCCGCCAAGCAGTGGTACGACGTGGACGACCCGGCCACAAACGAGGTGATCTCGAAAGTGCCGCAGAGCACCGAGGAGGAGCTTGAGGACGCCATTGCGGGGGCCGAGCAGGCGTTCCAGGATTTCAAGAGTGTTTCCATCATCAAGAGACAGCAGATCCTCTTCAAATACGTCCAGTTGATCAAGGACAACCATGACCGCTTGGCGTCCATGATTGTCTTGGAACAAGGAAAGACCTTTGGCGACGCCAAGGGCGATGTCCTCAGAGGCTTGCAGGTTGCCGAGTATGCTGTCCTGGTGACCACTGAGATGTTGGGGTCTACTCTCGAAGTAGCCCAGGACATGGAGACGAAGATGGTAAGAGAGCCGTTGGGCGTGATTGGCTCGATCTGCCCCTTCAACTTTCCTGCCATGATCCCGTTGTGGACCATTCCATTGGCGATTGCCACAGGCAACGCGCTGGTGATCAAGCCCAGTGAGATGGTGCCTGGCACCACGATGATTCTCGCGGAGCTCGCCAGGGAGGCCGGGGTGCCGCCGGGACTAGTCAACGTGGTGCACGGCAAGCACCAGACTGTCAACAAGCTCATTGAGGACCCCCGAATCAAGGCCTTGACGTTTGTGGGCAGCTCAAAGGCGGGCCAGTATGTCTATGAGCAAGGCTGCAAGCACGGCAAGAGGGTGCAGGCCAACCTTGGTGCCAAGAACCACTTGATTCTCTTGCCGGACGCAGACAAGCGGCAGGCGATCAACGCAGTGGTCAGCTCGGCGTTTGGCGCGGCCGGCCAGCGGTGCATGGCCGTCAGTGTTTTGGTCACGGTTGGGAAATCCAAGGAGTGGATGGACGACATTGTTGCCGCGGCCAAAAAGTTGCATGTCGGCTCTGGATTCGACTCCAAGACGGACGTTGGCCCACTCATTTCGAAGCAGGCCGTTGAGAAGGCAGAGAAAATTATCGAGCAGACAGTGTCAAGCAAGCAGGCAACTCTCTTGCTTGACGGCCGTGGATGCAAGCCCGAGGGCTTCACGGGCGGCCACTTTGTTGGGCCAACTATTCTCAATGACGTTGACACCTCGTCCCCAGCCTACACCGAGGAGATTTTTGCCCCTGTGCTTCTGGTGATTAACGTGCCGACCCTCGAGGAGGCCATCAAGTTGGTCAACAAGAACCCGTACGGCAACGGCGTGGCGTTGTTCACGAGCAACGGAATCAGTGCCAAGAAGTTTGAGCGGGACATTGATGTCGGGCAGGTCGGCGTGAATGTGCCGATCCCGGTGCCGTTGCCGATGTTTGGGTTCACGGGAAGCAGAGGGTCGTTCTTGGGCGACTTGAACTTTTATGGGAAAGCCGGGTTGTGGTTCATGACCAAGCCGAAGACCATCACGAGCTTGTGGAAGCGGGACTTGCTCGGGGAGGAGTATTCCATGAACATGCCGACTCAATAAACTTGAATGACTCTTCAGGAGTGCATTGGCGAAGCCAATGTGCTGCGACTCCTCTAGCGTCTAGTGTCTAGTGTCTAGTGTCTAGAACGGTAACAATAGACGAGAATTGCAGCTAATACATTTGAACGAATACTCCGTAGTTTGTTGCAAGATTCAGGCAGTGCATTGGCAAAGCCAATGTGCTGCGATTCTTCTACTGTCTAGAACCCTAGGCAAAGTAGCCTGGCTTCGCCGATCACTGCTGTGCGCTTTGCTCTTATAATTTTGACCGCTGCCTTTGTAATTCTAACAGCTGCCTTTATAATTTCAACAGCTGCCTGCACTCGCTTGCCACTAGCTAAAGGCAGCACCCGGCACGCCCTTGCATGCTGCGCCTATTGTCTGCTGCACGACCACACAACTGGGAGCAACGGACGGAGTCCTTTGCTGAAAGTAGAAGCTATTGTCATTTACTGGGTCGACATAATAATGGAATTATGTGAGCACTCAGCGAGCTCAAGATGTAAGCTGGCGCTGACAAGAGCAAAAAAATGTATTTCAAAGCACTACACACAGAGTGAACTGAAGCAGTACCAATAGAGTGTGATTCCAAACAGCTGTGTACTGTCGAGACACCGCGATCTACGAGCACGCATTTCCCGTTACCAACTATCACACAGCAGTGCCAAGAGCATTCTCGCTTGAGAAAAAACACACTCATGCCACTTGATCAGCTTGTAGTGGAGTATTGATGACGCACCCACCACTAGAATCTACCTGGATCCTGTAGTGCCCCACTGACTGGACAGTGTCCACACCTGCACTTTGTCCTTCGCCACACTAAATACACACCCTCCCATACCACTGTACATTTTCTCAGCCTTCAAAGTAGACCAGTCGTGGTAGGTTCGAGGGCAAGTATGTAATAGGTGCCTGACGGAGATGCCTGGAGGATCTGGGATCTACAGTACTGCCACTGTAACTAACAGAGCCCTACTGTTCCCTTCAATTTGCCGGTGCCCTACTGTTCCCTGGGATTTTCCAGCACCCTTTTCCATTTTACTTTGAATCAAAAGTTGGAAACTTTCCTCACTGGTTTTCTCTTGATTTCTCTTGTTGGCCCACTTCCGTGGCCCGCCCCGATGGTTCCCAACAGCTCTTCTCCATGCAGGACACTCCCCGGCACTCAATGCCCACGACAGCACGCTTCGCAAATGTCCTAAGTTAAACACTCTCAATTTTTTTTACTGTCCACCACTGTCCATTTCCCACAATTGCCACTAATGATATATTGTTGTCTGATCTCTACTGTCCCACTCGCTGTGCTCCATGTTGCTCCCCGTTTGACAGTCGTGTGCACCCCCTATACACTCCCACCCCCACTTTCCTTGCTCTTTTTCACACCTTTTTGCCCGTACTTATAGCCACCAGGTTCCAGTCTCAAACGGCCCTTAGCTCTACCTAATTCAAAAAAATTAAATATGTCGGCCGTCGAACTCAAGAACCAGGGCAATGCGGCGCTCAAAAACAACGACTACGACAAAGCCATCGAGTTCTACAGCCAGGCGATCGAGCTCGACCCGTCCAACGCGATCTTCTACTCCAACAGAGCTCAGGCCGAGATCAAGAACGAGCAGTACGGAGTGGCGATCGAGGATGCCACCAAGAGCATCGAGTTGGACTCTAACTATATGAAAGGGTACTACCGTCGCTCGGTCGCCCTCACTGCAATCTTCAAGTACAAGGACGCCCAGAAAGATTTGAAGCTCGTGCTCAGAAAGCACCCGAACGACGCCACCGCAAAGCAGTACCTGGCGCAGATCACCAAGATTCTCAAGCAGCAGGCTTTTGAGAGAGCCATCCAGAGCGACGACACGCCCAGCGTGACCAGTTCCATTGATTTCCAGAACGTTCTTCTCGAGAAGACGCTGTTGCCTGAGTTGGACATCAAGGTGACCGGTGTGAACGAGAGAAAGGAGCAGCAGATTGAGATTGGCGGCCTTGACCAGGAATTCATTGACAAGATGGTCCTTGCGTTCAAGGACGGCCAGAAATTGCCTAAGAGATATGCCTATGCCATCATTATGGCCGCCTCCCAGCTCTTTGCTGCCGAGCCTACCATGGTGGAGTTGGGCCTCGAGGGAGGTAACAACAGCCACGAGAAGACCAAGGTCCTTGCCGGCTGCTCGAAAATCACTGTTTGCGGTGACACCCACGGCCAGTTCTACGACTTGCTCAATATTTTCAGCAAGTATGGTGCAGTTGGCCCCGACCACGCGTACTTGTTCAACGGTGACTTTGTGGACCGCGGTCTGTGGTCCACCGAGATTGCGTTCTTGCTCTATGCCTTGAAGATCGTCTACCCAGAGCGTTTGTTCATCAACCGTGGAAACCACGAGACCGACGACATGAACCGTGCCTACGGGTTTGAAGGCGAGTGCAAGGCCAAGTACAACGACAAGTTGTTCTTCATGTTCTCCGAGAGTTTCGGTGCGTTGCCAATGGCGACGTTGCTCGGGAACGACTGGTTGGTCATGCACGGCGGGTTGTTCTCTGACGACACCGTTGGCCTCGACGACATCCGTTCGCTCAACCGCTTTGCCTCCACGCAACCGTCGAAGGAGGGAATCGCCATGGAGTTGTTGTGGACCGACCCACAGCCGCAGCAGGGCCGCAGCCAGAGCAAGCGTGGTATTGGCATGCAGTTCGGGCCGGACGTCACGGCGCGTTTCTGCGAGGCCAACGGGTTATCCGGAATCGTGCGGTCGCACGAGGTGCGCATGGATGGATACGAGAAGGAGCACAATGGGAAGTTGATCACGGTGTTTTCGGCGCCAAACTACTGCGACGCCAGTGGGAATCTTGGTGCGGTGATTGACTTTACCGTGCAGAAGGGCAAGTTGGACTTGGAGTTCCACCAGTTCAAGGAGGTGCCGCACCCGGACATCAAGCCGATGGCTTATTCTAGCAATATGGGTTACTAGTTGTGGAGCACTGGACCGCACTGGCGAGCGTCAGCGAGACAGTGCGGCGATATATAAAGAACAAAGAACAGTGTCCTGTCTTGCTGACGCTCGCCTGTGCAGCGATGAATAAAGAACGGTGTTCCGTTGCTGAGCCGATGTGTCGTGACGGGAAGACGTCTTACACTAAAACTACAGAAGAGCTACCCATCAATTTGCATAGGCCGCATTGCGCCATAGCTTAATTACCAGTCTACACCCAGCAGCTGTGATACACTACACTCAATCGCTAACCGCATTCAATTACAATTGCTTGGTACTTGTTGATGCTCCACGCCAAGCCCCCTGAACACGTGTCTCCGTGTGTGGTCTCATCCGTTACTTGTAAATTAATGTGCACCACGCTGTGTCAGCAAAAACACTCAGCCATCTTCTACAGTTGGCATCATTCAATGGACTTTATAGACACTACTAGTAGCAGCTAACCAGTGTAGTGAAGTAGTCCTCTGCATAAAGGCGTTGAGGCTACTCATTGTAGGAAAACTTGTGGCTCACAGAGACGCTTGCAACGCGTTCTACGTACTTGTAAATGCATTTTGGTTGAATAAGAGTTAATTAATCACGGCAGACCATGAAGTGGCAAGCGATAGAGAATAGTAGGGTGCGGGTGAAATGTGGAAGAGTGGAATACGAGAAGCCACCTGCCCGTTTCCTTTCTTTGGATGACATTAATCTTTAGCTTACCTGGTCCTCAAATATGTAATTATGACAGTCTCTACAGTTCTAAGCAACCACACGTGACTAAATTCTTATACAGGAAGGAATATACACTCCTTCCACCTATCAGGAACAGCAAGGAACGCGCATTTCCTAACATCTGTCAACCCATAAATAATTTCAGAAACCCAAAGCTCGTGCTTTCTTTTGACTGACAGAGCTTTCTTAGTTTTGAAACAAAATGGGCGTAAATGCTAGCTCACCCACTACTGAAAAAGTTGCCCTCAGTGCTGGCAATCATTCTACTGAGAAGTCACCACTACTAATTGAATCTCATGACATGAAAACCAAACAAAAACAGGTAGACTACACAAGCCCGCCAGAGATTACCAAAGGGCCTAGACAGCTGTTGTCCACGTACCTAGCAGAGATTACCGCTTGGCTAGAGCCCAAGGCACCAAGTGAGGTTTGCGAATATCACCCGCAATTCAAGCACTTGAATGTCTCTTCACACACTCCCTGGGTTTACCCAGGCGGTTATGTTTGTTCTTTGTGTCAAAACACCGGAATAATTCACGCTGGTGAGAAGGAGCGCTGGAGCTGCCATCGCTGTTGGGGCGAATTTGCCTGGCTCCTGCCCTACATGAAGCATCTCAGCTTCATCGTCAGCCCAGAAGGGATCAAGCCGTTGGATCCACTTTCTATAAAACCTGGTGACTCGAGGCTTGGCGGATTTCACTGTGGCAGATGTGATGGGACCGGACTGCGAGAGCTTCGTTGCCAGATGTGTCGTGGTCTTGGCCGCGTTGCGTTTGAAGTTTTTCCTGAAAATGACTACGTTGTGGTTGATTCGAGCTCTAAAAAAGGATGCTTACAAAGTGCCGACTCTCTAGCAAGAGAAGACAGTTTCCCAACAGGCACGATATCTTGCACGCCTCCTTCAATCCTGTTTCCTGAAGAGCGTGTGTTCCACCCGCAAGACAAAAAGCATATAGTTTCACTGCACACACCGTGGAAGTATCCTCCAAGTTACAGATGCTCGTGGTGCAAAAACAGCGGCGTTGAAACAGAAAGCGGGTTGAGCTGCTACAGGTGTTGGGAAGAGTTTGGGTGGAAACTGATTTTCATCAGCACGATGAATTTTGTCCCGACCAAAAAAGGTAGGGGCTATAGAACTGCACGTAACGACCCAGTGATGGGCGGGTTCCTTTGCGGGAGGTGCAGAGGTACAGGACTCAGGAATTCGGCTCCAGAAGGGAATGACTGTTTTGTCTGCAAAGGAGCTGGAAGGGTAAAGTGGGAGAGAGTAGAACTTGCAAACTCTTCCACCCGGTTCCGATGGTTAGGTGACGTGGACTTCGAACAGTTCAATAGATTTAGAAGCTAATGTTCCGTTGGACAAAGCTGCGAACAAACTACTGTAAACATACTCTTAGCCGATGCCACTGTAGTTACGGTATTGGTGACAGCTTTCTGCCTGGCTCTTATTGCAGCAGCTGCGAGCGGGCCCGAGTTGGAAGCACCGCGTCAGCTGTAAAAGTAGCTAATTGTCAATATACCGTACGACAAATTGACCAATAGTACCTGGGTTATACTCTGGAGTAGCCATAATATAGTCCGCGTGAGATTATTGAATTCTGTGGCTGGTGACACCAAACACATGGATCAATGTATTTCTTCATTCATACACCGCTCAAAATGATGCTCCAATAAAAAACACCCAGACACCAAGCTTACAACCATACACCAGAATTTTATAACACCCAGACATAAAATTAATGGTGTCTAGATGTCGGATATAGTTTGACCCAGAGAATTGGACCCTTGAACGTTACTGAGTCTGCTCTGGTCTTTAGTGGTTATTTATGGGCTCGAGAATGCGGTGAAACAGTTACGCTAAGCTTAAACACAAGCGTAATAGCTTGAGGTATAAGTGGCTTCATGCGGCTTGTATATCATGCAAGGATGGCAACTTACTGTCTGACGCGAGTGCTCAGGCTGATCAACAGAAGGATTGTGTCTGGATCACTACGAGGACGTCGTGCTCTGGACACGATTTGACATTGAGTACGACCATTCCTTAAGAACGCTCCTTATGAAAATCTTTATGGACACTCTTTATGAACCTTGTCGTTTCTTATTTCAGACACAAAACGCCAAGGTTTGCGTTCGGTGTGCTACCAGTGCCGCGGGCAGCAGCGAACGCTCGACGAGAGCAGTGATTAGGAGACCCACCGCTCATAAACAGACGAGAGCTTAACAGTCAAATGAGTCACTGCTACAAAGTGTGTCTAACAGGAAAACAGACATAACATAAACTAAACTAAAACTAATAGCGAATACTTAAATCAACCACCACCTACCGCAATAGCAACCTCCGGCTAACTTAACTACGCGCCATGACCAGCGGGCTACACACTTTCTATCCCCAACACACTCACTCTGTGTTTGCAACATCTTCGAACACCACCAGTGTGCGCTCGCGGCGTCATGCACTATGAGCCTTGTCTGTCGCCCATGCCCTGCCCACCACGGACCCACTGTGGCAACCATCCCCACTGTGGCCGCTGTGGCCACTGCTTCCAGCCCCGAGTCAAGTTCGCACACAACCCACCAATGAAAATAGCAACCACAGCCTGAAACCACGACTGCCACGTGTTGCTGTTGTCGACTCGGCATGGAGGAGACGGCGGGCAGTCACGCTGCTTCCCGGCACTGGACGACATCAAGTCTCTCTTGCTCAAAGAAGAGTCGTCTGACTTGGCAGCAGCACCGGCAACGTCGACACCCTTGACCTTGCCGACGATCTCGTGCTCCGCGGCGCCAGAGCCGAGGACGGTAGTGGTGTCCGCAGCAGCAGTTGGTCCGGGTGGCGTGGATGGCTTCGAAAGCTTGGTAGAGGAGGCAGAGAAGTTGGTCGTCGTGGTGCTGGCGTCGGCGGAAGAGGCAGAACTGGCAGGAGGCAAAGAGGAGCTACCGTTGGCAGAGTTGGAAGACAAGCCTGAGAACCCGACGACACTGCTGTTACTGGAGTCGGCACTTGCGAAGCCAGAGCTTGGCAACACAGCGGTACCGGCCTCGTTAGTAGTGAAGTAGTAGACGTGATCGTTGGCAGCAGCGGGGTCATGGGCAAATGCGGAACCGTGGTGGCTGGTGTTCTCAAGGTCGTCCTGGTGGGCCTGCCCCTGCTTTGCGTGCTCCTCCTCAGAAGACACTGGCATCTGGGACTGGTCGGCGACGTTGGCTGGGTGCACGGGGTACAAAACAATTTGGGCACAGGCAATCCGGCTGGAGTTTGGGTACTTGACAACAATCGACTTGCCAATGATGTAGGCGGGGCTGCCGGGCTGCAGGGAAAGTCCAGAGTCGGAGTAGGAGGCACCGAAAACGGAGCGGGAGACGCCTGTGCTGTGCATCGTAAACTGCATTCCCACTTTGCAAAACGGACTCATTGGCGACGAGGTGCAGCTAGGTGGAGCGCCGGTCAAGTTGAATTCGGACTTCTGGCAACGCTCGGGGCTGAACGCCGAGTTCTTGTAGATGTGGAAGGAGAACGGGCCCGGTTGCTGCGGCAACGTCAAGTTCCAGCGAACTTTTACGGCATCGGCGTCAACAGCAAAAACAACAGTACCACTAACGCTGTCGAGAGTGGTGGCAGGCGGGAAGAGGGCGTGGGCAACTGGGCTGTTATGCAACCGCGTGGCAGAGCAGCACACGAGAAGAACGAAGAAGAGCGGGAGCGCAGGTGGGAGCATAATCCTGTGGTTAATAACCTAATGTGGGTTAGTAGTTAGGGAACCTGAGTGATGACTAAAAAACTCAGTAGAGAAAAATCTTGTAATTGCGGCTCCCGCCGTGCCTTATATAATGATCTCTGTGTCTGTGCATTTGACGTGCGTTGTGCACCATGCAGCTCAAGGTATGATCCGCTGTTTTCTGGCACTCTTCTACAAGCCATTGAGCCAGGGCCGCCGGCACGCGAAACGTAGCAGAAGGAATTGCCTAGCGCTAGCTATTAGTGTGTAGCTGTTAGGTGTGTGTGTTATTGTGTAGCTGTTTACATTTTTGCGCTGCTCGCTTCATTCCAGAGCCAGCGCTCGTCTTTAGGCTGCTTTGCCAGCGCTTGTGTTACTGCCTGCGGGCAGTGTGGCACCACAAAGATCAGGCAGCGCCAGGCCCTGTGATTGGCTCATTGCGTAACCGTTTCCAATGCTGCCCCGCTGTCAACTGCTTCACGCATGTAGCTTCGCAGTAGCATGTTGCAGTAGCATGTTGCAGTAATATGTTGGCCTCAGCTCATTAAAACCCTAAAGGGTTGCAAATCTCTGCTACAATCTCTTAGGCAGCAAAGCTCTGTTACAATCTCTTAGGCAGCAAAGCTCTGCTACAATCTCTTGGTAAATCATCACAGCATCACTGCTGCATTCAGCATAAATAGTGTACATATGGGCGACTACGGTGGGCGGGGCCAGTGTGCTGTGACCAGTACACAAGTACCACTTTGCCAGCGCACTACTCAGTACGTTCACACGTTCAGCACACACGCAGCACACTGGCTTCGCCAGTGCACTGCTTTGGCTAATCCGCAGCCCTTCTGATAAGCTCCAACTCGCTCTCGGTCTTGTCGATCAGCTTCTTCGTCTCGAGCAACGTCGCGATGATCTCGGTCAAGCTGTTGAACCGCTGCACCACCTTCTCCGTCACAATCACGGGCTTCGCCAGCATGCCCAACTCGTTGAGCGCCCCGCTGAGCTTCGTCTGCACGCTTGGCTTATACGTCGCAATCTTGCCCGAACGAAGATGCACACCGGCCTGCAACCGCTCGGTATGGTACAGCAACCCGTACGCCTGCTCCTCCGAAGGTGTGAGCTTCTTGGCCAACAACTCGGCCACAGGGTCCGGCTCTTGCGGCTCCTGTTTCGGTGGCGCCACCGCCTGCGGCGTCGCAGGGGGCAGCTCGGTCTTGGCAGGCCGCTTCTTGGTTTTGTCAGAAAACATAAGCGCGTTGTACAACTGGGAAAGGCCCTGGCTGCTGAGGTACTGATTGATCGAGCCTGCAGAGGACGGGGCGTCCAACAAGTTGAGCAAAGACGCACGCTCCGCCAACATCTTCTGGGCAGCCTGCTCGAACCGGCGGGCCTCGATCACAAGACTCTCTTCTTCCGCGATTTCAGCAGGCGAGCGGCCAAGCAAGCGCTCAAGATACTTTTTGCGGTCGGTCTCCTTGCGGGCATCGTACTGCTTGAGCCCCTCAATGAGCTTGTTCTTCGACTCGTCCACTATACCTGCGTCCTTGAGGATCTTGTTCTCATCACTCAAAATCTGCTCGCCCACAAAGTAGAGCCGCTCCTTGAGCTGCTCCAAGCTGCGCAGCGTCCCCGGCCACTCGTAGCGGTCGTTGATGACAATCCACCGGAGGTCGTAGAGATTGCAAAGCTTGAAAAGATACTCGGTTTCTTCATATGTCCAGGGCAAAGCAGGCAAAGAGTCAGTATCGCTAGTGGATTCAGCTGTCTTGTCTTCCGCCTTCTCGTCCACCTTGGCCTCTTGTTTGCCTTCCTGCTTGCCTTCCTCCGTCTTGGTCTCCCTGCTACTCTCTTTGCTATCTTTCTTTTCCTTCTGCTTCTGCTCCCGCTCCGCGGCTAACTCCTCCTCTCTTTTAACGATGACCCTCTCATAAGTGGCCCGGTCCAACTGCGGCAACTTCAACTTCTGGTTGTACTGCTCAAAAAGATACTTCTCCTGCGGCGCCACCTGCTTCAGCCAGTGGCTCAACTTGAGCCCGTCGTCGCGCGCGCCGTTCTCAAACTCCACCCACTTCCACGCGCTCGGCTTCTGCTTGTTCCCGAGCCGCTGCTTGAACTTGGAGCTCGCCTGGAGCTGCAACGCGGGCGTGTTCTCGCCCAAGAGGTTGTACAACTCGCGGTTGACGCCCGTGAGCTTTGGAGCCGGCTCCGACTTCTGCTTCTTCTTGGGCGGCCCGCGCTGCACGTTGAACACGTCGAGTATGTCCAGGGGCATGTTAGACAGAGAGTTGTGTGTTGTTTCGAAGAGTGGTTATGGCCTGCTTCTCACTGCAATGGTTCAGCAAGGCGTCTAGAAAAGGTAGGGTATTGCGCTTTTCAGTCAAACGAGTTGGCACCGTCTCTCGAATTCTCTCAAATTTCTGACTATGCACTGCTCTTGTTATATTTACTGCGCACCGCCGATATGTGTTGCCGGGTTTGTATATTAGACACACGTCTCGATGAATGAATTCTTATTTTTCAAGACTCCAAATAAACCGCCTCGCCTCAGAATCGAACGTCGTTCCTCACACCAACCCCGTCTGGGATTGCACCGGGTAACACCAGAACCTATCAATTTCGGGCACCCACCACTAACCGAGGGCACCCAGCCATGAGCACGAAATCGGACGACGTGCTGCTGAAGTCCAGCAAGAGCCTGGTAAGTATTCAAGTGGAGAGAAGATAGCAGAGAGAGCCAGAATCGAGATGAATCAGGACAGGTTTGTGGATTAGGGGCACAGCCAGCCTGGCCACTGCTCAAGCAGTGCATTAGGAGTCGGCAGCTGTTGGCAGTAAGCAGCAGGAATTAGCAGGAAACAGGAGAAGGGCAGAGGACATCAAGTGAGGCACGAATTTGGGGAGAGCTGCGACTTGTATGCAGAATGGCCAGGTTTTTCCGTGGTTCACCTTAGTTTCCACTGTCTGATCACCGTGCAGTGCCTGAGCAAGATCAGCCATTCGCAGTCCATTGGCGAAGCCAACGAGCTGTGTACAATACTGAGGGCAATCGGTTAGACACAGATTGTCACCGTTACAACCCTGAAGACCATCAGCACTCATTGCAGAACTCTTGTTTACCTGCCTTTTTGCGCAAGAGCCATTCGGTCTATGTTTATGTCTCGGCCTTCGCCTCGGCCAGCCACGCGATTTTGTGTTATCATGACTTTGAATTCTTCTCTGTCTTCAAATACCGGACTGCTTTTGAACTGCTCTCATGGACTCCGAACTGCCACTGGCTACGTACTTCGCACCGATCTTCTAGACCGTGCCCCGTCTCACGCTGCCACCTGCCACAGACTGCCTCTCAATGACTGTACTGTCTGTTATTGACTCGCCTCGCCTCGCACTATCTCGCTTCGCTCGACAGTGCTTGCCAGCACTCATACTAACACCAGATGAACACCATCGAGTCCTCGGTGACACGCCTTCTTGTCGCCACCAAGCATCTCCTCGAGAGCCTCACGCAGTGGGCGCGCGGCGCGGCAACCGAAAACGATGTCCTGAACGCCTACGTCCAGCTTGGCGGCGACTTCAAAGTCGCGTGCCGTGCATTCAGCCAGGCGGGAGTCGACGTCAGCGATTTGGGCGACGTGCCGCACTCGCTCCGCGTAGTGTTGGAAGAAGCACTCTGCGAAGCTCCCTCGCAGCAGCTGTTGGACAAGTTCTTGCCTACTATCCGACAGGTGATTGTCACGTTGCTCAGAAACTTGAAGCAGAAACAGCTGGAGGTGAGAAGCATGGGGCAGGGGAGAAAAGACATCCAGCGGCTGCTGACGACGCCCGCGCAGCGCCACAAGACCATGGAGCAGCCGCGACAGAGACTAGACAGCTACAGAGCCTTGCTGGAGGGGAGCCAGACCAACTTGGCGCAAGAGCGGAACCAGAACCACAGCTCTGCCCCGCAGTCGCAGCCCGGGCTTAGTCAGCAGGACCAAGTGATTAGTCATAACGAGCGGCAGCTTAGTCAGCAAGGTCAGGAGCCGAGCCAGGCCGCGCCGCCCGGTCCACCTCTGTTGACCGTGACTAATACCGATGACGAGAGCTCTGCTCTCAAACAGTTGCAGAACGGCGACCTGCTAAAACGCAGGGCGTCGCGCCGGTTCCTGGCGTACCAGTACGCAAAGCTCACGAAGCAGACCGAGATGCCATTGCCCAAGGATCTCAACGAGTTCAAAGAAGAGCCCTCAGCGCTGGCTAGTCCAAGAAACTCACAAGATCACAGCCAAATTCAAAGACACAGTCAACGGCAGAGCCACAACCGGTCGGCGTCAGACGTTAAAGGCAACGTGCTGGAGTCACGCAACTTTGACAGCGTTTTTTTGCGGATCGGGAGCCGCACCAAGAAGGTGCAAGCCACGCTTCCCGTGACGTTCAGCGCGCTACGGCTCTTGTTTATCGAGAAGTTTGCCTTTTCCCCGCTGGGCGACAGTTTTCCGGAGATGTATCTCCAGGCGTCGATGAGCGAGGTGCCCTATGAGTTGGAAGAGGAGCATTTGCCAGAGGTGGCAGAGGGTCTGATAATTTCGCTCAGTGTGGCGGAGCACGGCAATAGCGAGCTGATTAGAGGGCTAGAAAAACAGGTGACGCTGTTGCAGGGGCAGCTCTCAAAAGTGCAAGAGAGTTTTGCTCAGTCGTTGAGTCTGACCATTAGCAAGGCCATTGAGGAGGCCCTCAGCAGGGCCAATGTCAGACTGGGCTCCGAGAAGCAGATAAGTGATAGCGTGCCTGTCTCCGGTGCCACGTCCGGTGCCTCGAGCCCTACGACCAGAGCCCCTACTTCTAAACCGCTCGCTAAGTCTGAGCTCTCAGAAGTCCGACGCGACTTGGCGGTGGTCAAACAGATCAGTAGTAGTGGGAAGAAGGAGTTTGCTGCGACTCTTGCGGCGTTGACCGACCAGTTGGCACAGTTCAAGGCTGCCGGGGTGCAGAACTCCAGACTGGCCAACAGAGAGTACATGGAGACGAGCCACGGGCGGCTTTCTGAGGACTCCGATGCATTGCTCACTAAGGTGGATGATCTTCAGGATGTTGTCGAGGCCCTCAGAAAGGATGTGGCACAGCGGGGAGCCCGCCCCAGCGACAAGCAGTTGGTGCTTGTGCGCGAGGACATTGAGCGTGCGCAGCAGCAGATCGAGCAGATGCATCAGTACATTGTGACTGAGAAGCCCAACTGGAAGAGCATCTGGGAGAAGGATTTGGACGTTGTCTGCGAGGAGCAGCAGTTCTTCAAGTTGCAGGAGGATCTTGTCGACGACCTCAAGGAGGATCTTGCGAAGGCGCTGGAGACGTTCACGCTTGTGGAGCACGTGCTGCAGGAGCACCAGAAGAACAAGAAGGGCCGGGTGAGAAAGCCGCAGTTGCCGTTGGTGGAGCCTGGCCAGAGCATGGAAGGGTTGCGCGATGCAATGCTTCTGGAGGTGGTGGCGTTGCAGCCTAACCATGAGAGTCGGTTGGATGCGATAGAGAAGGCCGAGAAGGTGCGGCAGTTGGGAAAGCAGGCGCGGATGAAGAACGTTTTTGAGGAGGAGCTTGGCGGGTTTGTCGAGGGGGATAAGTTGAAGAAGTCGGGGGGTATAGAGGAGGTGGAGCGGATCAGACGGGAGAAAGACGAGGAGAACTTGAAGAGCAGCTTTGCCCAATTTTAGGCATGCCATTGCGAGCGAATCGAAGCGGTGGCATCAAATATTTGACCTATTGCTCGGCCGTTGATTGACATAGTGCTCAGCCAGTGATTGATACACAAATCAGGCGACCTGGTACGCTTCGCGCTTCTCGGCTCGTTATACTGCCAAAGACTTACGACTCTACACCCTTGCTACACAATCGGTTGTTACTCAAATGCATTAGCTATGTTAAGGTGTTACACACAGTCGACAACACAGTTTCCAATCTTAGTCTTAAACTAACCCTCCTTTTTCACAGCCATTGCACCGGCGAGCGCCAGCGAAATTTTTTTCGCGCTTTGGCGCAATACTATATACAATGCTGCACGCTCGACAGAACCAGGGGCGCTGGCCTGATACTCTTCTATGTCACAATACTAATGTCTGTATTCTATCGACCGTGTAGTCCACACATGGTAGCAGTATTGATGGCAGTGGTTACGCCAGCCACAGTGTTTAGCTCTTCAGGAAATTCTTACAACAACTCTAAAGTACTGTGTTAATGCTGCGCACCGGGGAAACGAAATCTGCTCTCTAGCGATCCACTCCGCCAGGTAATTGTTAAACTATGTTAAAATCTGAAATCTGTGTAATAACCAAACTTAGCCTGTGGCCTTTCCACTGCCGAGTACTCGTGGACGTGGCAAGCCTCTCAATTGGATTCCAGCAACGGCGAGCTCATGATGTAGGGGATAACTCTAATGCTTTCTCGCGCGTGAGATTGGCTGCTCAGCGTAACCGCTATAGTAGCCAATCATACGCGTTTTGATCGCACTGCTGAGCGTAGCGGTTGTAGTAGTTCCGAGAGAGGCGGCCCAGAGAATATGCATAAGCTTCGATTTTCTCACACTGCCTTTGTTTTTGCTCGCCAGGCGATTATTTCCCATTCTTTTTTTTCCACTGCTTGAACTTCTTCTTCAACTCCCCCGCGCTCTGCTGATGAATGTTCAACTTACGGTCCCACTTCATCGCCTCGTAATCGTCCCCGTGCTTCTCGTAAAGCGCCGCCAACCAGTCCACCTCGCGCTCCGACTGGAACCGCTCTCTTCTCTCCACCGGGCGGGCCGCATACTCCTCAAGCAACTTGACCGTCTCGGTCTTGGCCTCGACCGGCTCCACCCCCTCATCCTCGTTGAACGCCTTCTTCGTCCCGTGTATCACCTTGATCACGTGACCCTCAGCGTCCTTGATGATTCTCGCCTCACCCTCGGGGATCTTCGCCGGGTCCTCCTCGTCGGCAGCGGCCTCCTCCTCCTCCTCATCGTCACTCACAATTCCCCGCTTATCTTCGTAGACTTTTTCTTTGCCGCCCGCTGGTGTCTTGAGCTGTACCTGGAGACCCAACTTCTTGTAATTCTGGGCCATCGTCAAGTTGTAGTCCCAGTTGGCAGCAATGATCTTGTTCCCACTCACATTGATTTTTCTGTGATTGTCCTTGGTTCTGCGCGACACCTTGCCCACCGACGAGCGCGCCATCTTTCTTTTTCTTACCGAGGTCATATTTCGTTAGTTGTTGGTCAGCTTATTAGTATGTATGGCCCTGCTCTTCTTTTTTTGCAGGCCAATTTTTTTTTGATGCGATGCGTGTTACCCGGTGATGGGCATCTGCTGGACTCCACGATCCGCGTGCATGACATCTCAAGTGACATCTCTAGGTGACATCTTACACGACAAACCCGTTTCCATTGCCACCCAATTTTTTGATATGAAAAATCAGAATCCCACGTTTGCTACGGAGCTGACGTTGCACCGAACACTTGTTAGCGACTCGGACGAGATCGACTTGGGTGTTCCAGAGAGCAGTGGAAGTAGTTTGGAGACTGCGAAGGGAAGTGGGAGTGGTGAGTCGGAAAAGCTGGTAGAGGTTGACAGTGAGCCGGAAAAACAGGTGGAGGATGACAGTGACCCGGAGATGGCTGTGGGGAGCGACGAGAGCAGTGGAGAGGAGAGCAGTGGAGAGGAGAGCAGTGGAGAGGAGAGCAGTGGAGAGGAGAGTGGTGAGCTGACCATGCAGGAGGGGGAGTCCACTTCTGAGGAGGGGTCCACTACCGATGGGGATTCCACAAGTGGCGGGGAGTCCAGCATTGAGAACGCGACGCCGGAGGTTGCTGAGCCACGTTTGGAAATTGCCCTGTCTCCTTTGAAGTCGTCCAGCGAGGAGCCGGAGGTCACGACCTTGCCGCCACAAGCCAAGGGAGAGGAGCAGAAGAGCAATGGCCCTGGAAATGGCAGAAAGAGGCTGGGAAGTAGCAATGGCAGAAAGAAGCTCAACAGAAGTAGGGGAGATGCTAGAACCAATGTTGGTAGCATTAGAAACAGCAATGGCAACAGCAACAACCATGGCAACAGCACTGGCAATAGCGAATCTCTGTCTGCCACTTCTGAGAAGGCTGCTGACACTGACACCTCTGGCAACACTGCTGCCCCTGCCAGCCACAGCAGCCACTCCGCGTACTCCACCGCCATCTATCGTTCGATCTTTGTGTCGAACCTCCCGTTTGACACCACCCCACAGGAGCTCGAGCAGTTTCTCAACGCGCACGGCACCATCAACCGGATCACCGTCTTGCACGACCGGAACACGGGCAAGCCCAAGGGGCTTGCGTACGTCGAGTTTGCCGAGCAGGAGAGTGTCGGTAAGGCTGTGGCGCATGCGGGCCAGGATGGCGGTGCGCTTTTCAAGGACAGACGGTTGAAGATCTATAAGAAGCGTGCCAGCTACGGGTTTGGCTGGGGCAGAGGCAGAGGGGGCTTTCGTGGTAGAGGGAGAGGCAGAGGGGGAGGCAGAGCCGGTGGGGTGAGAAGCACTCATGGCACTGGCACCAATGACAGCAGTGTCAGCAGTGTCAGCAATGACAACACTGTCAGCAATGACAACACGGTCAGCAATGACAACACGGTCAGCAATGACAACACGGTCAGCAATGACAACACGGTCAGCAATGACAACACGGTCAGCAATGACAACACTGTCAGCAATGACAACACTGTCAAAGTTGCCAGCGACGCTGGTGCCAGTGGCAGCCATGGCAGAGGCAGAGGAAGAGGAGGCAGCCGTGGCTCGTTTCACGGCAGAGGCAGGGGCAGAGGCAGAGGCAGAGGCAGAGGCGGGAATGGTTTCAGACGGGGGTCCCGGGAGGAGAATGTTAAGGAGAATGTGAAGGAGAACGTCAAGGAGGGGGCGATCAAAGGAGCGACTAAGGAGGAGACCAAGGGCGAGACCAAGAAGGAGACTAAGAAGGAGGACGTTGTCAAGGAGAAGTTGTCCGAGAGTGTTAAAGAGAAGTCGTCGAAGGGCGACAATGTGATTTCTCCAGCTGTCGCCGCCGCTTCTTCGTGAGTGTGCCAGGCACTGTGTGCGTCGGATTGCCTGCTGTTGCCGGGAAGCACTAGAAGGTGCTGCAGAGAGCGAGTCCTTGTTGAGGCTCTTCTTTTAGAAGAGTGTTGCTGTAGAAGAGTACTTCCGAGGCTGCTGTCTGCGGAAGATAAATTTTGGAGCGGGAAACGCAGTTCACTGTGTGGCTCGCTGTTGCTGAGGTAGGAGTCATTAGATTGATTGTCTTGCTGTGTATATAAGCGCTACCGTACAAGAGTGCCACGGTGAGAACGTGTCACTGCAACACGGTTCTGTTGTACTTCAGAGTGCTGCTGTATGAGAGAGCCATTACGCGGGGGTGCTATTGTGCCCTCGAGTGTTGGCATGCTCTACAGTGCGCGGCGCTACGCTTTATGTAATTATTTTGCTCTGCATGTTATTTCGCTCTGTTTTTATATTTGCTCATAATTTAGCTCTTGTTTGAATGTTGTAGAGGGCAGTGCACTGACGGGGTCCGGGTACTGCCAGAAAATTTAGGTAGTTTACAATTTGCAGAAGTTAGAGACAAGCTCATGGAGTAGTTTTGCGCCACTCTTTAATTATGTCACTGCTGCAGAGCCCTTGCCAATATACCCCGGCTTTGTCAGTGCATTACTTACGCGTATCCTCTATGACGACTGATTGCCGTCTCTATTAACATTCTATTATATACTGAGATATTCTTTATCTATATTTACAAAAGCAGGTGGCATGATGACTTGGGACTTCGACAATCATGCTGCATACGTCTCATCACTGGATGCACAGTGAGTGATCGACCTCCATTCTTTGGTGGTCAATGGTTGTTGCTACTCACTTTTCCAAACTATTGGCTCCCTCCCCTTGTCGACCCCCTCCCAGTGCTCCTCCCGCTTCCGACCAAACGCACTCAACCGCCGCAACATCTCGCGTGGCCCCACGGGTGCGTCGCTCTCGCTCACAGTCTCCCAACTCAAATCGGCTTTCTCTTGAAGGAGCTCAAAATAAAGCTCGCGGGAAGTTTCTGGCGCAAGCTCCCCGATATGAAACTTGCAATCCCACTGACCGGGCCCTGGATGCGCCTTAGGGTGCAACGTCTCCCCATCAATCACATGATCAGCAGTGATCTTGAACCCATACACGTCACGGCTCGTCTCCTCGTTGACCTTGCCAAACAGCTGCTTGCGCAAATCCTCAAGCTTCGCATACGTCTCGGGATCCAAACTGTCGGCCACCACATCGTTCTGGTCCGCCGGTTTCGACACGAGATCTTTCCCCACCTCCTGGATCCGCTCAATCTGCTGCTCGTCGACAAGGGCAAAGACAGCGTACAAGCAGTCCCGGTGCCCCTTCATAACCAACCGAAATCCTGTCTTGGACGGGTCACGCGCCAAGTACTGACTGCGGATCTCGTCAAGGATCCGCTCGAGCAACTGGCAGGAGAGCAAGAACTCGCGCTCAGCCACATCAGAGCCAGTGCTCGAGGTGTAGTCCAACACATCATCAGGCACAGATTCGTTCTTCTTAACCCCTTCCGTGTGGTAAATACTGTCCATCAGCGACAACGGAACATACTCAAACCCGAAGATCTTCTCGATGTTGTGGTAGCACACAAAGATCCCGTCCATGTTGCCTAAACGCGCTTGGAACGAGTACTTGAGCATCGTCAGGCGCAAAAGATCGTACTTCTCCCGCTCATGACTCTCATACGCTCCGCGCTGCGTCACAATCTGGTACCCGCTGGTGCTACCCATGGCGTTCTGCACGTGCTTCAAGTCGTAGCGGACCGCACACACAGCGCGTGACTTGAGGTCGAAGGTGCCGGTGCCAGGGAGGCGCGGATCGACACAGTCGAGCTGGGAGCGGACAAGGAGTGAGCCGATTTTAGCATAATGGTAGCTCTCGGCATCGGCGGCGTTGGCAACCAAAGCGCCGTTCTCGGATCCGTCAGTCACGTGATTCCCATCGGTACCGCTGGTGCTGCCAGCCTCAATTCCCCCCTTTGGCGTTCTGCGAAACGTCCTCTCAAACTCCTCGCTCTCGGTTACAAGCAACATCTCAAACGGCATGCCAAGAATTGACAAGATCAGCGCCGCGTCGGTCAGCTTGTCGGCGTCGATCAGGTAGATGCCTCTTTCTGCGTCCTTGCAGCCGACAACAACCGCCGAGGCAGCTCTGGTACCCCGTGTGAACTGCGGCACCACCAGACGGTACCCGCGCAGGATCAGGTCAAAGTTTGGCGCGCGCATGCGCAGCATGAAGAAATGAAGCTGGCAGAGAAGCCCGGTCATCGACAGTGTGGAACTATAGTATCTAATTTCCAGGCCCGAGGAGGTAGTGCTCTCTCCACTGGCGTCTTTTGTAGCAGTTGCGTTCTGGCTCCGGCCACCGTTCTTGGCATTACTTCCTCTGCTTGTGCTTGAGCTGGTGCTCTTATCACTGGCTTCTTGGCTTCCTGCTGGGGCCCCGCTTCTAGCCATTTTGAGCAACGTCTTATCCCTGGCCAGCGGGACAAACTCGCCGACCTTGTTGAAGTCAAAATCCTGCACCGCGATCATCTGCTGCAACTGCGGCGCAAAGTTGTACACCCGTGACCGCGGGTCCTGGAGCTGGTGGTAAGTGTTCGGCTCGAAAAGCACGCGCAGGAGATTGTGCGCAAGCTGTGGCGTGGTGCCATTCGATTCGGGCGGGGCCAACGGCTGGAAACTCGTTTTGTCGCCATGAAGGGTTCCTGCGGCGACCGTTCGAGTGGTTTGGAGCGAGGGTGGGGGAGGCGCATTAGCCTTGAAAGAAGAGCTAGTTTTGGAAGAAGAAGATCCATTCTGAGAAATTGCCTTAGAATGCAGTAAACCTTGCCTCCCATGTCCCTTGCCTGTTCTCAGCGGTTGCTGCCTCGTTGTTGGCTTGCCTTCGTCTCTGATGCCATTCTTAAGACCTTCCTTATTGGGCAGTGTCTTTCCTGGAAGCTTCGTCTTAGAGCCCTGAGACTTCGCAGCATGCAATTTTGTGGCTTGTGGCTTTGCACTTTTGAGCTTTGCGCTTTGGAATTTCACATTCGTAGTAACAGTACTGCCTCCCTTTGCCTTTGCCTTGCCCTGCTTATACCTCGTCTTGACTTTCTCCAAGATCTGGCTGGCCGGATATGCGCTGGCACAACGACAGCCGCTGAGAGCAAAGCCCGTAAAGACCCGCCTATTTACCGCTGCTCGGAGCATATATGGAATGCCTATGAACTCGATGGAGACTGATGCCTTCTAGGTTGTGCTCTATCACCCAGAGACATGCTCATCACTGCAGCTATTTTTCACAGATTGCGGTGCGGCTAGCAATTGCCCAGAGACACACACACCACATACCAAAGGGGCGGTGCTTTTCCACAACATTAAACAGTGCATTCGTCGAGAGACGTTGCTGCCGGGTAACAGCCTGGAATTTAACACGGGTCGAATTTCGGCAAGTGGCACGTTACACATCAACAACACCTCCCCACAAGTTCTCGTGATGTCCGGAAAGCGCAGAGCGTACCCAAAAGCCGGTTACCTGTACCAGGCCGACGCGGCTCCCCAGGGCCAGTTTGCGCAGCCGCAGCAGCCCCAGGGGTTTGACCAGCCCCAGTTTGGCCAGCCTGCTGATCAATTTCAGCAGCAAGTGCCACAGGGTCAGCCTCAGGCCCAGGGCCAGCCGCAGTATGGCCAGCAACAGTTCAATGGTGCCCAGCAGCAGCAGCCCCAGTATGGTGCCCCGCAGTTTGGTGGTGCCCAGCAGCCGGGCGCTGGCGCTGGCCAGTTCGGCATCCAGCAGGCCACGCAGCAGTTCCAGAACATGAACATTGGAGGCCAGCAGGCCCCAGGGACCCCGGACCAGTTTGGCGGGGCCTCCCAGTTTGGTGCGGGCCAGTACGGCAACGGAGCCGCTGCGTCTCCCTCGAACAGACTCTATTCTGCCGACCTCCTCAGAGAGCTCCCGCCACCGATTGCCGACCTCCAGCTCCCACCACCTCCGATCGTGCTTCCACCGGGCGCCTCGGTGACCCAAAACCCAGAGAGCAACACGGGTCACGAGTACTTCCGGTGCACGTTGAACCTGATCCCAACGACCGCGTCGCTCCTCAAGAAGACCAAGTTGCCGTTGGCGGTGGTGGTGCGCCCCTACATCTCGCTCCACGACAGCGAGAAACCCGTGCCGGTTGTCAGCGACACGCTTATCTCGCGGTGTCGCCGGTGCCGCAGTTACGTCAACCCGTTCATCCAGTTTGTCGAGGGCGGTAGACGCTACCGGTGCAACTTCTGCAACTTGTTGAACGACGTGCCATCGGGCTTCGACTACAACAGCATCACCGGGCAGTCTCTCAACAGATTCGAGCGCTCCGAGTTGAACTACGGGCTTGTCGAGTTTGTCGCTCCGCCAGAGTACATGGTGCGGGCCCCATCGCCATTGGTGTACGTCTTTGTGTTGGAAGTCACCCAGCAGGCCATCAAAACCGGCTTGCTTGCCACCGCGGCGCGCACGATTTTGGACTCGCTCGACCGCATTCCGAACCAGGACGAGCGCACCCGTGTGGCGATTCTCGGCGTCGACTCGTCGTTGCACTACTTTGTCATTCCGCTTGATAAGGTCGAGAAGGTGGCGCAGGAAGACGGCGAGGAGGAAAGCGAAGACGAGGAGGAGGAAGAGGAACCACAGATGCTTGTTTGCGCTGATTTGGAGGAGCCGTTTTTGCCTGTGCCAGAGGGACTCCTTGTGAACCTCAAACAGGCGCGTGCCAATGTCGAGAAGCTCTTGGGAGGCGTGAGCACAATGTTCGGGGAGTCCATGAGCACCAAGTTTGCTCTTGGCCCGGCGCTCAAGGCTGCCCACAAGCTTATTTCGCCAATTGGCGGTAAGATTGTCGTGATTGCCTCGTCGTTGCCAAACATTGGTTTGGGTGCCCTCACCACACGTGACGAGGAGAGCGTCACGGGCAAGCCGAAGGAGGCGTCGGCGCTTCTTCTGAGCAACAACTCTTTCTACAAGAGTTTTGCCGTGGAGTGCAACAAGCTGCAGGTTACTGTTGACATGTTCCTTGCGCCACAGGCGTACATGGACGTGGCGTCGCTCTCGACACTCCCGCGGTACACTGCTGGGCAGACACACTTCTACCCAAGCTGGACTGCCGAACGGGAAGAGGATGTGGCCAAATTCTCCAAAGAGTTGTCGAACCATCTTTCCATGGACATCTCGCTCGAGGCGGTGCTTCGTGTGAGAGGCTCTTCTGGTCTCCGCATGTCTTCTTTTTACGGCAACTTCTTCTCGCGCCTGAGCGACCTCTGTCTGTTCCCAACGTTCCCACGCGACCAGTCTTATGTCATTGAGATGTCGATTGAAGAGCACATCACCAAACCGACGATTGCCCTCCAGGCGGCGGTGTTGCACACCACTTCTTTCGGGGAGCGCCGCATCCGGGTGATGACCCTCACGATCCCAACCACCAGCAACATCAACGAGGTGTTTGCCTCCGCCGACCAGCTCGCGATTTCCGCCTACTATGTCCAGAAGGCTGTCGAGAAGGTGTTCAGCTCGTCGCTTCAAGAGGCACGCGATCTCCTCACCAAGTACACCCAGGACATTCTCGCGGTGTACAAGAAGGAGATTGTCGCGGGCAACAGCGGTACTCTGTCGCCACTCCAGTTGCTGGCGAACCTCCGCATGTTGCCGCTTCTCATGCACACCGCCCAGAAGCACATTGCGCTCCGCACCGGCAGAATCCCTTCGGACCACCGGTCTGCTGGTCTCAACCTTCTTTCGACCGCTCCTATTCCGAAGCTTGTTGGCACCATCTACCCGCTGATCTACGCACTCCACGAGATGCCAGACGAGGCCGGGTTGCCTGCTGAGTCTGAGGAGGAAGGCGTTGTTGCCGGCGAGATTGTGATGCCGCCAACAACCAACGCCCTGGGCCAGGCGCTCCAGCCATACGGGTTGTACCTCATCAACACCACCACCGAGCTCTTCCTCTGGGTCGGCGGTGACGCTGTGCCGCAGCTTGTCGAGGACGTCTTTGGTGTGCCAGAAGCGTCCCAGGTGGTCTCCGGCAAGCACGAGCTCCCAGACTTGCAGGAGTCCGAGTTCAACCAGCGCATCCGCAACATCATCGGCAAGATCCGCGAGGACATTTCGCTGATCACGTACCAGAACCTTTACGTGGTGCGCGGCGGCGCGCAGAACGAGCAGAACGTGAGCCGCGAGGTTGTGGCTCTCCGTGTCTGGGCTCTCAACGAGTTGGTCGAGGACCGGTCGAATACTGTGGGAGGTTACCGGGAGTTCCTTGGGAGCTTGCAAGGAAAGATTGCCACTTAGAAGTGGTGATTCAGCAGTGCACTGGCGAAGCCAGGATGCTGTGTTTGCAGCTGATCAGTGGTAATCTAGCAGATAGCACTATGGTTATACGAAATACAAGCGTTGGGTCACTAACGTGCTTGCGATGCAGGTAGTTGATGGAAAAATATATGAAAATGACAAAGAATTGTAAACCAGTGCTATTGGCGTGGCCACTGTAATTCAGAAGACTAGAAAAAGTGGATAGCTCAGCCGGGGACCTCGTCTTCAAAAAGAGCAATAATTAGCATTGCGAGACTGCCAAAAGTATTATTCTGTAGCAAAAATTATGAAATCCTGTTGAAGAACGGATTGGAATCATCAAAAACACGAAATCAGAAAGATCCAAGACAGCTGCATTGGGAAGGGTGTCTAGTGCATGTTAGATCCGTCGGACATAGCGGAGTTATCCGGGTAATACAAGTGTCTGCAACTCCTCACCGAAACCAAGTTAGCCCCGTCCTCTTCTCCACGCTAACATGACGCCATTAGGACTTCTTTGTTTCCTGGTATATTTGGGTCTTTGCTTCTGGTTGGGCTGGAACATTGGACCGCACCTTTTGCGCTTGATCCCCGGTACGAACAAGTTGATAAAGTTGATCGAGAGTAAAAAGCGCTGTGGTCAGGAGGCCAATGAGAGTGCGTTGAAGGAGAAGCAAGAAAAGGCGGTACTTGAGAAGGTCTGATTGCAAGCAGGCACTGGCTGCGCGTGTTGCGGTTAGGTATAAGTAGAGTGAAGTGGCTAAGTTGTTGATGATATAAAAGCATCGCTGCCTTATTGCTTGGCATGCATGAGAGTGCTTACAAGCAATAGGTACTCGGTCTCTGTCACTGCTGTGAAGAACTTCACTACAAGCGCCACACACAAACACAGTTTTGAATACTTGCAATTCTTGAACGACATCTTTACTCCTTTATATTGTTTCTCTTTACAAACGTTCATCATCTAATACATCATGATTCATACACTATATAGTAAGGGTAACACCACAGCCAGTAGAGAAAAAGTGATGCAAGGGTCCTAGCTTCATGGCGTTGCTAATGCACTGCTATTGGTTCGCCTCCTCCTTGCGCTTTAACTGGTACTTTAACTCATTACCATCCGTGCCGATCTTAATCTGCGCCTTCCAGGTCTTAGCCTTCTCAAACCCGTTGATGCCCTGCTCGTAGTTACCAAACACCTCAAGCATCTTCTTTGACGTCGTCTCGACAAACGGTCCGTGTTGGATGATTGGCTGCAGCAACGCCTTGCCTCCGATGAGCACGAACGATGCCGCTTTTTTGGCGTCCGCAGGCACACCGCCCTCAATCGTCTCGCCATCACGCTTGAAGAAAATCGCACTGTGCTGATCATACTTCTTTTCGTTCACCGTCAAGCTTCCTTCCATGAGATAAATAAAAGCATTGAAGTCCTTAGGCATGTGTTGCTCAAACTCTCCACCTGGTTGAACAGTGTAATGATAGTAACTCACTGGGGTGTAGGCCAACTTCTTGGGGCTTTTCACACCGTACGCCTCACCGCTCATCACTTTCACCTCCACCTTATCGTTTGGAGTGGCAACAGGCACATCCTTCGCTTTTAAATCTCTGTAACGAGGCTCGCAGTTCTTGAGCTGCTTTGGCAAGTCAACCCAGAGCTGCATTCCTACGCATGGACCTTTGTCGCCGTCCAAGCTAACTGGAATCTCGCTATGCACCACTCCCTTACCGGCAGTCATAAACTGCAAGTCGCCCGCCGTCAAAATTCCGGCACTACCAGTGAAGTCTTCGTGCGCCATCGCGCCTCGGGTGACATAAGTGATGGTTTCCTGGCCATGGTGCGGGTGCTGGGGGAACCCGCCAAGACCGGGCTGGACATTGAAGTGGTCAAGCATGAGGAACGGCGTGAAGTTCCGGAGCTGCTCAGTGCCAATGGATCTTCTGACCCGAGCGCCAGCTCCCTCGGCCAGCTCGGTAGCCGCAAAAGACTTGTCAACTGTTCTGGGCATTGTGTTGGATGTTTTTGGGTGGTTGCACGTTGTAAGTGTGTGTCGCGGTGGGTACTAATCCTGTGATGCTTTCCGCAAACAATGTCTCGATACAAGCAAGTCAATTTGTTCACCTTTAATAGTTCAATGGTTATCAGCTTTTGTTTGTCAGCTATGGTCAGGCACAAGTTTAAAGAAAAGTTCTAGGAAAATCTTAGAATTTAACTTCGCATGGAGATGTCTCCGGCTTACTCAGCTGACAAGCAAGTAAGCTGAATAAGCTGCATGGCCCTGCATGTCGCATAATTATTGATGCTTATAATTCATGCACGCTAGCGGTATAAAAGGCGGGGACTTTCCGAGTGCAACAGATTTTCTCCACAAAAAAAGCACAACTAGACATCAAATAATAGACACTATGAGCCAATTCATCAGACAACACACAAACGTGATACAAAAACGGTTTGCTTCGAGTGCTAGAACGGTGCTCAAGAACTTCGTCACCAAAGAACAAGGCGAGGGTGAAGGCGCATTTGTTAGAAGAGCCATTGGCGTCCGCGCAATGCGGAACTTCACACCTTTCTTGATGCTCGACCACTTCAATGTTGTTCCGGGTAAAGGCGGGTTTCCACATCATCCTCACCACGGTCAGGAGACTGTAACCTACATCACCCACGGAGCCATGGCTCATGAAGACTTCACGGGAAGTATGGGTATTCTCAAAGAGGGAGACTTGCAGTTTATGACTGCCGGAAAGGGTGTTGTGCACAGCGAGATTCCCGTGAGCTTGGACGGCGACGAGAGCCCTGTTACGGGGATGCAGTTGTGGGTTGACCTCCCGGAGAAGTTGAAGGACACGGAGCCACGGTATCGCGATCTCAAAGCTCAAGAGATTCCGGTCGCTAAACCAAACGACAAGGTTGAGGTAAAGGTCATCAGCGGGAACTCTTACGGGATTGGCTCCCCGCGCGACTTGGCGTACACCCCGGTCAGCTACTACCACTACACTGTGCAGCCAGGTGGATCTTTCACCCAGGAAATCCCTAAGGACTTCAATGCGTTTGTCTACTTGATGAAGGGATCGTTGAATGTCGGTGGTCAGGACTACCAGGAGTTTGAGGCTGTTTTCTTCAACAGAGACGGTGACACCATTGAGGGCTCTGTGGCGGCTGACGCTGCTGGGCCTGCTGAGTTTGTGGTTATCGGTGGACAGGTGTTGGACCAGCCAATTGTGGCATACGGGCCGTTTGTTGAGACCTCAGTGAAGAAGATGGACCAGGTGTGGAGAAACTTCAACAAGAGCATCAACGGCTTTGAGCGGAACAAGACGTGGAAGAGCCAGATCGATGTCGGTACTGACGGAAGAAAGTTGCAGGCCAAGCTTGACAGGGAAAAGAAATAAGCGCATTCGACGGTCGTAAATCGGTGGTCGCAAAGCACCACTATGTTGCCTTGCTCGCAGTCACCCATGCTAGTGAGCAGGTCCTTTGATGGTGTCTAATTATGAATATATTATTACATGCTGTCTTAAGACAATATTGTAAGTAGTAACCGGGGTGTTACAGTTGCTCTCGTGTATCTCTGCCTCTAAATCAGAGTGTGAAACCATGGCTACATTCTGGCAACAAACAAAAAGAATTGTCAAAATATCTCGATACTTTCGTCAAACTCGGTATAATGCGGTAGTTGATGTCGCAGGGCGCATGCGATCCTGCGGGGCTCAACAGAGTGCAGAATCACTTAAAGGCACTGGGATTGGTTGTACTATGAACTCGCAGCGGTCAAGTGTATCGCGTCAATCACCCAATAGGCACGCCTCTCGAATAGAAGCACTGTCTACTGTCGACAAAATATGTTACTTGGTATCGCCCACCCCCCATCTCGCTATTGTTCGCAACTCGCACGCGCTCCGATTACACTTCCTAGCAAGACATATATTGTCACATTCATATACAAGAGCTAGTATGGTCCAACTAAGTCATTGAGTGCCGCAGCACATTGGCTCCGCCAACGCACTGCTAAATTCTAACATAGACCTCTCCGATCCTGGTCAAGAAATTCTTAATCAGCTGGCGGAGCTCCTGAGGCAACGGCTTGTCCAAAACGTTCAACACCAAATCGTACATGATAGGGCAATGCTTGATGAAGTCCAGCTCGTCCAACTCGTAGTACCCCTGGAGAATTTCCACCGCAACAGGTCTCCAAGTGTTGATGTTGCGTTGTTTGGTGCTCTCGTCCAAAGCAATGTAGTTCTCGATGATCTTCACACAAAGCGGAATGAGCTGCGCCAACAACTTGGCGTGCTCCTCCTGGTCGACCTTGGTGCCGTCGATGAGCAACCGGAAGAGCACGTTGATGTACACTCCGGCCAGCGACGACTCCTGCTTCAACAAGTTTGGCAACCGCTCAATGACCCCAGAGTTCCAGAGTCTGACGCGCAAGTTGTAATCCTCGTTGAAGTCGTGCGAGAACTGGTACAGCTCGCGCAACACCTCGGCGAGCTGCATGAAGTTCGCCACGGGAATCGCACCGTAGAAGTTTGTGTCCTCGAACAACTCCGCAATGGTCTCGATCATGAGCAACTGGAGCACGCACTTCACCACAATGATCCCCTTCTCGCGGATTTTCTTGCGGTTCTCGTCCGAGAACGTCTTGGTGGCACGCCCACCCGCAACATGCGGCGACGTCACGTCAAGATCCTCGCCTGTTGGCAGTTGCGGCGGCGATCTGTGGATCACCACAGTGCCCGTCGACGTATTCGCGTCCTCCTCCTCTTCCCTCTCGGTCTCTCCTCTGAGCGGATCCGCCAAAAACAATTCCACCGCGGTGGTATTTTTGAAAAGATCCCTGAGGGTCTTGGTGACAAGGTCCCACTGTGGCTGCTCGAACTTGGCCAAGTTGTTGAGAATGAGCGTCTGGAGACACGTGCGGCCTATCCGCGAAATCGTGTCGTTCTCCTGAAGGATGCACGCCGATAGTAAATCAAGATAGCCACCAAGCATCGGAAGAAGTGCCTCGAAATGAGTGAAGAGCGCCACCATGTTCTTCAACGCCTGGATCAAGGTCGTCGAGAGCCACACCAGCATGTCGTCGTGGCTGTTAAGCTGACTCCAGTGCTCCTTCAAGACATCGAAGATAGGAAACAACAAGTCCTTGCAGACTTCCTGCCAGAGATCCGTGCTGAAGCTCAGTCCGTAATCGACAAGCGAGTCAAAACTGTAGTTCAACGACACGGAGCGCAGCTCAAGGTCTGGGTTGCGGAGTACCACCTTATTCCAGCCAGCCAAAATCAGGTAGAACGCGATCTTGGATACCGTCTCTTCGCCGACAGGACCCTGTACCTTCTTGATCAACCCTCGCATGTCGGAGATGGCATGCAAACTGATTTTCTGGAACCCCTCGTTGCAAGCAAGGGCAGTGTAGGCATCGATCATAGCAGTGAATGCGTCTTGCGCATTGAGAAGCTCAAAGTACTTACTGTTCAAGGTGCTCACCAACTGGTAAGCTCTCTTGACAACCGCATCCTCAGAGTCCGAGCCGGCAGTCGCAGCAGCGTGGAAGATCGCCACCCAGCCAGACTTGATCTTGTCGTACTTCGCCAACGCCATGTTCTCAAGGCAGTCGAGCACCATCACCTTGGCATTAGCCTGAGTGTTGTGCTGCAACACAAACGCAAACGGCGTGAGGAAGTTGCGCTGGAACTGGAAGTGGGCAAGCTCCTCGATCTCAAAAAACCGCATCGAGAGCTGGCGCAACGAGTCGAGTGCAAACACAACGGTGTTTGGGTTCGAGTTGCACCCAATCTCATTAAACGCTTTGCCCATAATGTCCCACAATCTCAGCCACTCCACTCTGATCCGGTCCATGTTGTAATAACAAATATCCACCATCTTCTGGAGAGAGAAGATGCGCGGCGAGCTGCTCTGGGCTGACGACTCGACCTCGTCAAGCGCCACTTTGCTCAACGCAGTGACAAACTCGCTAATCGCGTCGATGCTCAACTTCTCGGTGCTGGCAAATACCTTGTCGATTTTCACCGTGAGCTCGGTCGACGCCAACAACCCAGCAATCTCCGGTTGGAGCTTCTGGTTCTGGTGGTGCTGCTGCGCAAGCTCCAGAGGGTTCGCCGACCGCCGGCTGAAGTACTTGGTGTTAAACAGGCGGCTGCTCTCGAGGGAAGCTCTTCCGGTGTCTGACCGCTCGACCTTGGCGTTGAGCACGTCGGGGATGTTGGACGCATCCACGCCTTGGGCAATCAACTGGAGCCGCTCCAACTGCGAGATGCAGATGAGGATGTCTGTCCAGGCAGCACCAAGAGCGTTACCGTCCTCGCTGACGCAGATGTTCAAAAGAGTGTTGATGGCGTCAAGGTTCTTGTACTTGATCTCCTCGACGTTGTTGAGGTTGGTGAACTGGATCAACGCGTTTACAAAGGAGGTGCGCGCATCCTCCAAGTTGAAGAGGCACGCAATCTTGATCAGCAACTTGATGCCCTCGAGACAGAGCCGGGTGATGTTTTTGTTGTCGAACTCCTTGAAGCTTGGGGTGAGCGCCGCAAGGAACAGCATCCAGAGGGTGTCAAAAATAGAACGCACGTAGTCCACGTGCTTCGCGCTGAAGTACTTGGCCTTCTTGCTGTTTGGCTGCAAGCCGTTCGATCTGATGGCCTTCTCTGTTTTCGAGGATATCTCCTTGGCAGCGATATTGTAAAACTCCAAGTTGTTCGAACGTCCAAAGAAGAACGACTGTCCATTAGCTTGTGGGTTGTTGGAGATCAACGCGCTGTGCTGCTCGGACTCAAGAATGATCTCGTTGTTGGCAATGTCGTCAAAAATGTCCTGAAGCAAAGAAACAGGCAAGTCCTTGCCGTCGTCAATGCCGCTATTATTTTTGATGAAATCGTCGAGCGTCATTCTCAGCTTGACCTGGTTGTTGTGCTGGTCGGTGTTAAGCATGATCACCGAATAGGACAACACATACAACGTGTCGGCCTGTGCAAACACGCTGTTAGGATGGCTCTTGTAGTACGTCTCGGCAAACTTCAACATGTACCGGTCGATCTTCTGGGACTCTCCAGGCAATCTGAATGCCTGGAGCAAAACTCTCATGGCGTCAACAAACTTCAAACCGGAAAAGTCAAATGCGTCAATAAAGCAGTGCATCACCTCAATGTGGTAGTCGTCACCTTCTCCTAAGTACTCACCGAGCACTTCTTTGTCGAAGAGCTGGTTATTGGTGATCAAGAACTCCGCAACATCCTCGGGCTTTTCGGACTTGATAAACCCGGCCGCGAGGAGCTCCTTGATACCCTTCTTCGGCGAGTAGTTGAACCGTTTCACGCCGTCCAACAACTTGGTCTTTCTCTTCTTGAGCGTGGCAAACTCAGTCGCGTCGTCTGCTTCTTCGTCGGCCAATGAGAAGTCAGACGCAGTCGGGGACAACGGCTGCTTGCTTCTGCTACTGATCGAGCCCAGGCGCGTGTGCTGACCGCTGGCAACTCTGGAGCTCTCGCCGTCGCCGCTCATTCCCTTGTTGGACCAGCCGTAGAGCGAACGGAGAATGCTCACAATGCAGTTCAACGCAGTAGCGTCGTAGTTGTCGCCAGAGTCCTGCGCCGCACCGTTCTCGGTCTTCAACTTTTTGTAGTTGCGCACGTTGTTGTTTTCGGTCTTGATCAAGAAATGAATAAGCGTCTCAATAATGTTGGGCTGGTTCTCAGAGCAATCAAAGTTGAGATAGAACTCAATGAGCAAACGCGGGTCGTTGGCTAACTTAGCCACAATGCCCAAGAAGTATGTTTTTTGAAAGTCGCTCAGCAACGGCATCTCCACAATCGGGAAAAAAATTTCGGAAAACATCACGGGAATTTCGTTGATGAACTGCGCCCGGAGATTGGAGATCACGATGTAGAAAATGTCAAGGCACACGCTATAGACGTCGTTCAACTGGTAAACGGCGTTTTTCGTAAGGGCAAGCAACAAGTAGTTCCGCACCGAGTCAACAAATGGAATCTTGTCTCCTGCTCCCGAAGATAAAGTCACCGACTTGCTAAGAAAGCAGCCAATGTGGTTGCGCAAGATCAGGTGGATGATGCGCAACGAAAGGAGTTTGGAACGAACCGCAGTGGACCGCGCGTCCAAGAACTTCTCGTCAATCGGCTTCGTCGCAAGCTTACTCATTGCTCTGAAAATCAAGAAGCAGTCCTTGGCAAGCAACGAGCCCAGGTCGCTCTCATCCACAGCCTCGATAGGCTTGTCCTCGAGCTCCGAAAACTTCTTCTCGTCGGCCTCATTAAGATCCTCAAGATTCTTCAAATCAACAGCCCCAGGCTTAAGCTCGGCAAGACTCGCGGTGCTCTTACTGCCCAAGGGGTCGTCGCCGGTCTCGATCTTCTGGAAATAGTAGTCGATGATCTGGGTGAGATTTGCCTCTGCAATAAGCTTGTTGTTCTCGTTCACTGTCAAAATGAAGATGTTGTAGATCAAGCGCACGCCCTCAAGGAGCTTGGCGGTGTGCACCTCGACGTTTTCATTCAACACAATGAGAACGATTGTCTTGACGATTTGAAGCTCGATGGCATCGTCGGTCTCGTCCTTGAAAATGGCCGAGATTGTGTCGATACAAAGATCCAGGTATCGCGTGTATCCCTCGTAGGAGATCCGGTTGAACTCCAGCTTGGTGTTCTCAAAGGTGTAGATCTTGGAAATCGCATCCACGGCAAACACCTTGAGCTGGAGGTTGCTTTGCAGCTGCTTCAACAAGCTCGTGATTTTCACCAACGGAATTATGCTCGCCTTGAGGTCCGCCTGGCACTCGGCGAAGAGCGGCTTCTGCGCGCTGTTGAGACGGAGGCTTTTAGCGGTGGCGGTCTCAAATAATTTACTGAGCACGTTTCCCGTGGCAGAGCCAGAGAACTTCATGCTTACGACAGGGGTATTGCTTTTGGCAGGTGTAGGTGGCGCCGCGCTCTCAGTAGGCGCGCTCTCACTGGTTGCAGTCTCGCCAACAGCACTGTCGTTCTGCGCGGTTCCGCCGTCTGCGGCCCCGTTCTCAACGTGGCCATTGCCATTGCCATTGACCTCTCCGTTCCCGTTGGCCTCTTCAGATTGTGTGTCGATGGTCAATTTCGGGAGCTGCGTGCTCTGCACTGGGGGCTCGACCTCAACCGCCGCGTCCGATCCGGGCACGGACTCCGTCACAGCAGCAGAGCTCGCCACTGGCTCGCTTTCCGGCAATGCAACAGATTCCACAGCTTCGCTTGGCTCGCTCAGCTCTTTTGGTGCAGGCTCCTCTGGTTCTGCCTCAGGCTTACTATGCTGGCTGTCGGAGACGGGCAGTTTGACGTCCGCCGACTTGTGCGCTTCGGGACTCGCCAGCCCCTGCTCTGCGCCATTCTCCAAGCTGATCTCGGCCATACCGTCGAGCGCGCTGCTCATGTCAGGACTGGTCACTTTGTCCACTTTCTCGGTGGGACTCTTCGCTTCCTCCGACATCGTCTATGGTTTTCCATCAGATCGAGCCCGCTCCGCCTTAGCGCGAACGCCAGCAAGTCCGCGCCCGTGTTACCCGCCCCGCACGCGATTTTGCTGAAACCGGGCGCGTGCAGCAGCAGCAGCAGCAGCACTCACATCGAGACCCATCGCACCACGCCACAGCCCCAGATGGAAGACGGCCACGTGAGCAGCGTGCCGTCGACCCCGGTGTCGCCCACGGTGTCGTTTAGCGCCCAGAGCGGCGACGACTTGGCGCGGCCCGCCAAGAAGTGGACCTCATTCCTCGCGTCGCCGAGCAGCTCGTTCAAGCGCCGGCTGAGCGTGTGCTCCAACGACGAGCACGTGTTGTGGTCCGAGGACGACGAGCACGACTCGCGCAAGAGCAGCATGGAGCGCGGTCGCAGCTGGCGCGACGACCTGCACGAGAGCCCCAAGCGCAAGTTCACCTACAACGAGAATGTGAAGTACAAGAAGGACCAGATGTATGACGTGGGGCGCAAGGACGGGCCGCACGACGGCTTTCGTGCCAAGAAGGACTACAACAAAAAGAAGGGGCACTTCAGCTGGGCGGGGAAGCTCAAGGAGAAGCATTTCGGCTACAAGTACAAGAAAGCCGCCGAGGAGCGCAGCACCAAGGAGGCTGCGAAGCGAGTGCAGCGCGCGGGCCCGGCGCCACAGATGCGTGCGTTCCGCCGTGTGATGGCAGAGCTCCAGATTGAGCTGACGCCCATGGAGTGCGAGGTCAAACACGAAGCAGCGGTGCACTTCACCATGAAGGATGCGCCCGATGCGGAGGCCAAGCAGTTGACGAGGACGCTCGACGTGAGGCAGAGCCCGCTGCAAGTCGCCGAGAAGTCGCAGCTCATTGCAGAGGTGAACCGGACCTGGAACGAAAAGAGCAGGACGGGCGCGGGCGATGCCCGAGAGCCCGCGTCGCATTTGAAGCGCAAGTCCTCGATGGACGAGCCCCAGGATGAGCCCCCGCAGTTTATTGGAGACGCCAAGCGGCGCGCAGTGATGAGTCTGACCGAAAGCTTGCCGGTGTCAAAGACTGAGATGCCGGTGAAGTGACAGTGTATAGTTTGTTTTTTATGCTACGGGTTTATGTCTATGGGATGCTAATGTACGATAATGGGAGAGCAGTAGAATTAGAACGACAGTAGTGTCAAGCTGGTCGAGCATTAGATGAAAATGTAGATAAGTTGGGGACTTTATAGTCTGAAGCATGAAAAATCTGCCAGTCAATGACAAATTCTTTCAGGATGAGTCTTGGACATCCTCGGCTGAGGCACATATAGTATGGCTTATGTAATCTTGCACCACGCATGTGGACACCTGGAAGATCCGACTTGTCAATCATCGCTGCCCACACTCAACACTCTTCTCCTCCGAGTAAGCGCAGGGCTATCCAAAAACAACACCGGGCCTAGGCCATTCACTTTTCTTGAAGCGTTCCCATATTGCATCTCGCCATTGAACTCGCATCAGCTGCAATGGAGTCAATTGACACGTCGGTGTTCAGTCAGGACGAAATCTTGGCCATCCACAATGTTTTGTCCCGCGACAGTGATAAGCTCCAAGAGTTCAGCCGTTTGGTATCAGAGATCAAAACGTCTCAAAAAGACTTAACAGGGTTCCTCAAAGATGTGGTGCGACGAAAACAGAAGGCACGGACCCCGCAATCAATAGGCTCGCTTAAAGCTGCACAAGAGTATTTTGATGAGCGGCTAATGAGCAACAAGTCCGTGGTGCTGCAAATAGGTGCTCTAATGGATAATCAAAAGATAAAGGAGCAGGAGTGGCACAGCAGCCTACAAAATACAATCAAGCAAGAACTCCGAAAAACCAGTGATATAAGCAGGTAAGTCACACTTTCGAACTGAAATCCATTCAACGCAAGATATTAAAGGCCACTCAACTGACTATGGGTAAAGAGGCTCCTTTCGGGGCTGAATAGTTGTGGTGTGCTTTAATTTTCGTGCTGACTTGAACTAAGACTCTCGCCAGCTCACTTTGCAAGTGAACTGACCTTGTACTAACACTTCTAAGTTTGAAGGATGATGCGATTTACGACAGTCTCTTGAGGACCAGCGTCCTTGTCTGCCAAGAGAAGGCAAAAATTCATAAGGAAGTTGAGGTGCTCGCCCAAGCAAACGAGAAAGAGCTTTGCGACCTTCAAATTCCGTTGTTCTGTATTAGTAAGCATCATGAATATCCTGCACTAACTACAGACAGGGCTAGATTGTTAGAGTACATAGAGGATAAACTTTCTGCCGCTGCCAAGTGGCAGCCATAGAGCCAACCATGAGTGCGGCTTACTCTGTATAATCACCTAGCACAAAATCAGTATAATTCGCCGGGCTAGCCTAATTGGTTAGGGCGTCTGACTTCTAATCAGGAGATTCTGGGTTCGAGTCCCAGGTTCGGTGTATTTTTTTTTTAAGCTGGTTGCTCTTGAACTCACGCTTCTACAAAAGCTGTCGGTCACCTTACGTTCATGACCTCTGATCCTAATTATGCTTGTCCTGTTGGCGGTTCTGACTGGCACATTTAATCTATGACAAGAGGCTTGACCGTCTGTTGAAACTTGTGCCACTGTCAGAGCTCGAAACCGCGCATGTTTGCCACTGGCTCCCACAGCTCCTATCCTGCCTGCTCCCTCGAATTCTCCCCTGCAAGGTACAAGGCCTTTGGCTCTGTCTCTGCCCCTGTGACCCGGAGGGCTCCTCCTGTCCCGAAGACACCCGACACCCTGTTCGAAAACGCCTGAAGTCTGGCCTGAATCGTTGCTGCCTGGTGTACCACTGGAAATCCCTGTTTCATCCCTTCTGCTTTCGCGTGACCGTTCGCATTCCTCGACGGATAAGCCGCTTATTTCTTTTCTGCCTCCGACTACGATACCATGGGGCAACTTCTCCGTCTTCGAAGCGCTTTCATACGAGCCTGTCTCCCACGGTTTCTAAGCCCGGGCCGCTTTCTCTGAATCCTCGCGGTGCTCGCCCTGCTCGGACCGTTATTCATCCTCCGTCTCGGCTTACTACTCTTACTCCACCGATTGACCCATCGGCCAACTTGGTTCCTGCTCCTGCTCCTGCTCCTGCTCCTGCTCCTGCTCCTGCTCCTGCTCCTGCTCCTGCTCCTGCTCCTGCTCCTGCTCCTGCTCCTCGCGAACGACTTGTCGAAGTGCATACTTGGCAGTCCTCCAACCCGCCTTGTTCTCGTCGGTTGACTTCCGGAGGGAAATTCTTCAGATCTGGAATCAAGAAGTCTACACGGCCAGGCCACCAGGCGAGTACTGAGGAGCTCCCACCAGTTCCTAGCAGAGCTCCACCGAAGACCCTGAGTCACTCTCAGATCTGGTACCATCTCTGTCTCTCAAGTATCACCCACGTGACGACAGTCTAGATGGTGAAGACCAGCATGACGCGGATTTGTATGATCCTTCGACTCCTATGAAGTATCTCAGGAACTGTAGCAGAGGAGAAATCGATGGTAGGCCGGCGGAATGATTGAAAATAGAGAACTAAAGAAAAGTCTGGCTTTTGGTGGAATGGCACTTGCGGCCGTACATGCTGACTTCAGTGACCCTTCCACTTACAAGCAAGCTATGGCCGACTTCCGCAGTGATGTGTGGAAATTGGCAATGGACCAAGGAATGGCGTCACTTCAGGAAAACAACACGTATGCACTTGCATCACTCCCGTCTGGTCGGCAGCCTATTACTTGCCGCTGGGTCTATGCGCTCAATGACCACATGACTTTCAAGGCAGATATGTATGCTCGTGGCTTCACGCAAACTGAAGGAGTTGACTACCTGGAAACGTTTGCTCCTGCTGTCTGAGTCTATTCTACTCATTTTGTCTCTCTCAGCAGGATTCGACTTCAAGTCTATCACTGGTGTCTTACAAGTACAGTGATGGAGCTGTAAAAAGGAGATGGAAGAAGCAGACCTCTGTCGCTATGCCGACGACTAAAACTGAGTATATGTCATTGGCAGAGTGCACCAAAGAAGTCCGTTGGCCTGAGCTGTTCTGGTACAATGCAGTTCCACAATAACAGTCAAGGCTGCGTTACCAATGCCAAGCATCCTCATCTCCATCAACTGACCAAGCACATTGATCTTCGACTTCATTTTGTCCGTGATCGCATCAGGAAGCAGGATATCGAGTTAGACTACGTTGCAACTGCTGGGATTATCTGCAGTTTATGATCTACAAGACTTCAACTCTACGTAGGACGTTCTGTATGGCATACGCTGAGAACTTACTACTCAATAAGGGTAACGTGGCCGAGTGGTCTAAGGCGCCAGGTTAAGGTCCTGGTATCTTCGGATGCGCGAGTTCGAATCTCGTCGTTATCACTATTTTTTGCAAACTATGAGAGGCATACAAAATAACCTCTAGCAATTCTCCAACCGCTATTCCTTGAATAATAAGTGGTTGTCCATCGAAGTCAAAAGCTTCTCCAAACAAAGTTGTATGCTACCAAGTTGTATGCTTAAAGCTGAGCTGAAACCGTTGCAGAAATGTAGTAATCGTTGGTCAGTCGTAGAACTTGATTGGCAAGGCACCATTACTATCAACATTTATCAGCCACCACGGCGCTTTGTAAACTTTGTACGCTACATTTGTTCAACGCTTTTAAACATGACCTCGTTTCACACTCTAAGAGAAGGGGACGCCTGATAAAAACTTGACAACCAAAAAGTAAAAAAAAAAGGTCGTACCCGGATTCGAACCGGGGTTGTTCGGATGTTCCAGTTCTAGTCAGAACCGAAAGTGATAACCACTACACTATACAACCAATTGTTGAATGCAGTAAACTATTATAGACTCAGATCTATTCAAGTCGGAAGCCAAAAGTAGTGCAAATCATATTTGCGCTTAACAGTTGTTTTTCAGAATAACCCAAAAAGCCCCAAAACGCCATCACTGTACATTGTCTCAAAATCGTAGCGAGGAATTAAAAACTTCAACAATTTGACAACTAATTATTTTTGATTATATAAATTATCAAGATTTTATTGTGTTTTGGTGATTCTTTTTTTACCAAAAATTTTGTACGATAATTTAGACACAAATGAATAATTTTCAGTATACAGTGTGAACTCAGTCAGACTTTTTTCGATAGTTTGAAACCACGATCATACTGATTTTATTGATCACTGGGTTGTTGCGATCAGCAATTTGATGAGAGATTCAGACATTTTGATTGTAACAATGTTGCGAACCAAAAGCTACCAAGGAGTATATAAAGTGAATATACCCTCGTCCAGACCAGGCGATCCGTAACAGACGCGGATCTTGAAGATTGAAAGCACAATTGAGGGAAAAAGGGATTGTAAAGGTGAAGCGTAAGGAATTTCGTAATCTGTTTCAAGTTTACAAGTCCCAGAAATCCATATCCATCTGTTAGTGCCGGCCTGTGTTGAGAGTCTGAAGTGCAACAATCTGACAGTGCTAAGCTCAAACTGTTTCTATTCCGAGGACAGCCAACTGCCACGAAGAGAGAAGGTGGCTCACCACCTGGCCACCGCCTGAAGACCTCTTTTCATTCGAGAATTACCGGTCTTCGCTCTTTCAACACCTTCGATTTGTGCTGCAGTTTTATGTGGTGGTTGGTCGGCATCTAGTAGCACTCGAAGTGATGTGCGCCATAGGTGTATCTTATGTAGTAAAAATCTGAAGTCACTCAACTCTAGTTTGCCTGTTACATCAAATTGTGGGCTTCAGGTAAAATTTTTGATGAAAGTAATGGCAACAAAAATCGATGTGACACGACCAAGTATTGCAGATGTTTATCTTTTATCGTCGCAACCTGCAATTCTGAACTTCGAATTAGTCAGGAACCCAAGATGCTGTCGCAATAACCAGTGCCACTGTCTTCCAAAAAACGGCCAGGATAATCTATTGAGACTACCTATCAGCTTCTGCACGCTTGATGCTCTCGGTTCTTTCTAGCTTAACCTGAAATAGCTACCTTCTTTGTGCGCAGTTGCTGGCGAGACATTTCTTTATATCAATGAATCGCGTCACACCGAGAAAGATTTGAAATTCAATGTTGAGATCCGTATTCACAATCCTATCGAGAGATTGTGTAGCTCTTGTCTTTTATGACAATTTGCATGTATATCATATACATGATACTTCAGTCAAGATGTTACTTGAACCTAGTTCAACCACGAATGGGCGCTAGCTATCTCAACACGGCCATTGGGCGAAAACCAATCTGGTTTCTGGACTCAACTTTGGCGGGTTTACGAACCTGAACGTTGCCACGCCGAACGCAATTGCTACGAAATATATAATTTTTACTGGGTGTCAGCGGCAGTGTTATGTAAATAAATACAGATAAATTGGTTCCGCAAATTAATAAAAAAATGCAAAAATAAGACAAAAGATACTCAAGAAAAATAAAGATTTTCTAACCGAAATAGAATGTGAACTATTTTGAATAACCCAATAATACGGAGAGCATAAATATCATTGAAAACGTTACTTACGAAGGAGATTTCTGCAAAACATAATGAAAAACATATGCTGGTTTAGTTTTGAAAAGAGTTGTAGAGTTGGGCTCTGCGTTCGGTGCACCCTCAAAAAGCAATCTGTAACATCAAACTGCGTACCAGGGTCTTCATTGTTTTTTACAGAGATTTTAAACACCTTCACAACTAAAAAAAACTTAAATGATTGGATTACATTCTTTGGTATGCTATTTATGCTATTGCTCTACAAACCAAGCAAACTCTTGCAATTTCGCCGTGAGTGGTTGTTTGGCCTTTCTGTTTAGCAATGTCACACACAAAGCAACGATTGCTTGATGGCGACAGTTGCTTGTAGACGCTGGCCGGACACAGGATTAAAGTGCCGAAGTTATTTTAGGCCGCCGGGCATTCTAATATGAAATCCTTTGATTATCCGAATCGAAAGAAGGAAAATTACTATCTTCTACGTAGTTTTTTAGGATGAGTTCAACTTGTAAAAGAACAAAAGTGACGAAAGAAAGAACTCGTCTTGTTCCCCCTTCACCATCAGTAACACTTGGAGTTTTTTCCTAGCAAGCGTAGCAAGAAAATTCTATTGCCTACCGAAAAGGCTGCTTTGAAAGTCGTGAAATTCAAATTTTTATTGTTTAAAGCAGCAAGTTTTAAAACTAGATGATAAAAGTTGAAGAACTGTTAGAGGTGGCGTCCAACTGCCGCGGTTGAGTTCCGAATATATACATGAGCTGTATAAGAACCAGAATATACTCAAAGGATTGGGTTCATTATTCAACAACAATGGAATCAAAAACAGGTTGTGCAAATCACAAAAACGCTTCCACAGACTCACTCCGATTGTCGAAGTTGCTTGCTTATTCAGTCAATTTGTAGGACAAGGTCTCGACAAATAATGATAGAATTATGATAATAAAAAGGGCTCTTATCGAACGAAAAACCTGATTTCAGGAAAATATGGCAATTGAGCATAATTTTTGAATGATAGTGTTGTAAATTGGCAAGCCTAAACAGTAAAGCGAGTTGGGCTTGGTTAAGGTGTGAACTAGACACACCACCGTGTGGTGGTCCAGCTCCGCCAGGAGGAAAGCCACCGGGAGCTGGACCACCAGCTCCCTCAGTTGGATAGCTATCACCCATATCTGAGAGTGATAAGAAGTGACTGAGCGTGTCTTAACAATACACTATAGTAATGAATCAAGGTCTTAATATATCAGCAACCAGGGAGCAGGATTCCTCAGTAAAGAGAAAACTCTGCAAGTAGAAAATATAAACACATATATACTGCTAGCTACGTGACTGTCATTTCTCAATCACATGCATCTAGCTAGGCCTTTGAGAGCACCAGCTCAGTAGCCTAACAGTCTCCTGAGCACCTCATGCATGTTGGGTGCCCGGGTCACATCACGTGACACGGGAAGCTGAGAGTCAATCTCAACAGATCCCTTTATGCAGGTGTGGAGTAAAATGGTTGAACCACATTCAAATAATTTTGTAAAATTCTCATCAATTCTTTCCAACTTGAGAATACTCTTCCAGCTTCAATGGGACGCCCAACGAGATACAACCCTCCTGATGCATTTTCTCAACCATTCTTCATCTTCTTCACCATATTAGCTTATCCTTCGTAGTTGAATGGAACTTTCGTGCGAATTTTAGCTATGCTTCTTCTATACAAGACCTTAAGGTCTCTGCGTTTCAAGGTTTATTTCCAAGAGATTGTTTGCAACCCACACTTTTTTGTTCCTCCTTAGATACTTAGAATAAACTTGAAAAGCGCTGTCACGTCGTTGATTTTTCTTAAGGCGTCCTTTAATCGTTAAACCCAGAGTTTGAATAAAAGCAACCCAGATGTGAACTTAAACGCAGCACTGGAATTTTGCCTAAACGTGCAACATTCGTACCACACATTTTCGAGCGCCAACCCCAATCGCAGCAACGTTTTTGTTAACAAAAACTGTTCTACGCGCACGCCATCTGGCTTTAGCTGCTCAAAGTTGCTATACAAGGGTTCGATGAAATCTACCAGCTGAGTACCGAGTGGCTCTCCAAAACCCCCCGGGGGTTGTTTTGTCCAAACCCTTTAAGGGGGTGAGGGCTAATACAGACCAATCGTTAATTAATTTGTTTACTTCAATGACTTGATGGGCCGGCAAACTTCAACTTTCAGAGGATATTTGTATTTTTTAATCATTGTAAACTTTTTGAATCCTTTTATGTGATGTCGGCGATTAGCACTGCGGAAGGTTGTGGACTATTAGAGGATCATTTGAGCCCGAGACTCACACTGCAAATCCTTTATAATCCTGATTTTATTCCAAGAGCAAGCACAAGAATGGCCTGACTTGTTGGTGCTACCTGTGAAAGCAAACGTACTTTAAAAGTTGGTACAATATTTTGCAAAAAATTAAACTTTTTTCGAAATCACGAAAAAATATTATGTTGCACACTTAGTCATTTAAACGACAAAAAATTGAAAGGTAGCTTCAGCCAACGCAATTTTCGTGATTTTGTTTTGTCGCGTTGGAGACATTTATTTCACAGTTACGTTTCTCAATGAAGGTGGTCATCTTGATTCTTGAGCCTGCCCCGAACAAAAAGCTTCCAGCTGAGCCTAACCTTCGAAACGCTTCAATAGTTTCTAGACTTGTCGCCATATATATAAAAATTAGTTCTGTCCAAAGTTTTGCGGCCCGACATCATGTTATAATCCCTCGGCAGAAACGACGACACTTGAGGATAGCTTTAAAGAGGCGGTTTTGGAGGGTTAGCGTGAATCAACAGTGTCTGATTTCAGGCAAATGGCACCTGGACATACAAACTAAACATAAAAGTTTATTTTTTCACGAAAGCTATAAGAATTTTGAGTAAAAGAGAACAAATCGAGAAAGACTCACGTAGCCCTTTTCTGAGAACAACCGCCATAAGCGATATGCGGGAACTTGGGTTTGTTGTAAAGGGTCTTCAGTTGGGTGTGTGTCCGGAAGAATCAAACAAAAAGGCATTGATTGATGAAGGAATCATGTTTGCTATTACTGGATACTCGTCTCCCGACAAATGCAACAAACAAATTCAATAGGTTTGCCTTCTATTTTCAACTTAGCAAGTCGACGACCGCATACAGGCGCAGATCTTGGGAGACTCTTCCATAGAGAGAATCGAGCCATCGGGCTCTAAAGTAAATTAGTATCTGGACACCAATGTTTGTCGGATCTCAAGATTACGATGCAGGGACATTTGCGCAAGTTCCAACATATACTTTCTTGAAATTGAATCTACAGCTGTTAGGGATGGCCGCTACTTTGCTGAATAAGCGAACCACGTACGCACGCACGTGATGCGGGAAGGTGCGCTATTAGAGCTGCACATTTTCTGCACCGCGTTCTTTTGAACTTTAACGAATATAGTTACGTTCCTTGTCTGCTTACTATCAGTAAGCCACTCGCCTTAATGAATCAAGTAGGCATCAGTGGGATGCTACATTTCAACATACTTAGAACTTTTCTCAAGGTTTTGATCTCCTTTCTGTGAAATTTGTTTCTCGCATTTGTCGTAAAACGTGTATCCAGTAATAGCAGGCATACTTTTGCTTTTTCTCAGTCGATCAATTCCTTTCTGATTCTTCAATGATACACACAGGGTATATCTATATCTTTCTTCACACTCAAAATATACTCCTTACGTATTTATCCAATGGTTGTTTATCAGTAATAAACACAAAATTAAAAGTCCAATTATGATGAACTTTGCTACTCTTTATGTAGTGGTCCTGGCAGTGTCTCAGCCACTTCTACTGGACTAGTCTCGAATGTCCCAGCTCCTTCGAGATTCTCTCGAGTCTTCCAGGGGGTGCTGGAACCTTACATTCATGCATGACCAACATCCGGTCTTTCCCGATGGTCCTCGTCGGTCGATCTTTATGCACGTTCATGCATCTTTCTGCAGTACCATGCACATCTGGTACTTTTGGTCTCACACAGCTGGAGTCCATTTCCAACATGTTCGTTTTGAGAAAGTCTAAAACGAAAGTCTGTCGTACACTTTCTGTTTTCACTTTATTCATTATTTTTTTCAAAAACAAGAAACTTCAGTGGTCGGAATATCTAAGCAAGACGATGTGATTTTATCATATTAGATAGGTCTCACTTCTCAATGATTGAGCAATGCAATTCCCAACATAATGTAAAGACAGTAAGCTATCGTGAGCGTTTTCCCACTGCTGGACTGCCTCAAGCTAAACGTACTCTACTTCGGTTCGTTGGGAACAGCTCAAACACGTTAAAACTGCACTGTGGGAGTTGACTTATATTTTCTGTACCTGAGAGGTGAGGCTGCTGTGGGCTATTATTGACTAAAATCTACTTTTACACTAAAACCGTCTTTTGTACTGGTAATACATATTGGGCTTTAATGCTCTTTGTGTACACTTCAAAACCTGGTCATTATAACTGCAACTGATGGCACGGCATCGAGGTTGAGCACAGACCAGCTTTTGGCAGTTTTGCTCACCATCGTCCCGACAAGATCCTTTACAAACAGAGTTGTTCTCGACCCGAAAGTTCATACTCAAATCGTAGAATATTCATATCATAAAATATTCGTACAAAGAATCACAAATGAAAGAACGAACGACAGCCAAACTATAAAAGTGGGAGTGCATGACAGATAGTGATTTCGACTTGGTTTGAAGCAATTAAATTTGGTTCCATTGTACAAGATTTAATTTATGATTAGCTATCTGATTGAACGACCAATGTGTGAATCGAAGTAAATATTACACGTTTGTTTAGATTTCTCGACATTAGCTTCAATATTTTTCATATCATCATCGATGTTTCAGCATTTTCTTTAGTTCGGACTCGTTTTTGCCGCAGAATTTAGCAAAGTTTCATAGTTGACGTAGATTTAGGGAGAACTTTTGGATCGAAATTAAGGTGCTCTGCTTCGAAAATTTGGCAATAAAACGAAGCACGCCAGTTTTCCTGTGCATCGGAGAAAATCAACCCATTCATCTATCCCCCAGGAAGAACTCGTGGAATGATCAATTTTGATTTCCAGTATCTCAAGCTGGTATAAAAGCACTTTTTAAAGATTTTTCATTCTATGGACGTTTGGCCGAGCGGTCTAAGGCGCTCGACTCAAGAGTTATTCTCTTCGGCTGCAAAGCTGAGCAATCGAGTCTCAATCGAGGCGTGAGTTCGAATCTCACAGCGTTCACCATTTTTTTTTGCTCTTTCTCAGCCACATGTTACTCCATGTCACAAGAGCGACCCACCGCGGTCTTCAACATCCTAGGGTTGATTGATAGCGTCTCTGAGAATGGAAAGACGATTTCCTTCTGTATGTCTAAGACGGGTTGCTTTACTCATTTATCAGATCTCGCGTGGCTTATAGCGCACCAGAAAGTCATCTTGCAACTCCTGAACCTCTCGCACAATTTGATCGAAATCCAAGGGCATGGCCACGTCTCTTTGCGTTGCTTTGAAGACAACTTGACCGTCTTGCCCAAAAGGAGCACTAAAAGGTGTAGCATGATTGTGCTCGCGGGTGTTGGCCCGTCGTCAGCGACTCAGACTTGTGAGAGCTTGGTCGCCATTAGCAGAGCACGCATGGGACAGAGTACTCATTACAGGCGGCTACTTCTTGTCCTAGCCAGTCGCTTTTGGCTATTTTCAAAGATTCATCAGGCTCAACTCCGGCACAGCAGTCTACTCAAAAGCAATCATTTATTGTCGAGTTTGTTTGCAGTCATCAGTTTAGGAGAGCAAAAAGTGCAACTGCGCGCCGGGAGCGTCCGGCAAGCAATTTTCTTGCGCTTTTTATCTTTAAAGAGCTCCTGCGGGATCCGCCGGATGATTTAAGTACCGCGGAAGCAGTTTTACTGAGAAACTCCTTTGTTTCTGAGTGACAGACAACACCCTCTGGCACCTACGAATCTGTATGAACTTTTCATGACAATAAACATTGATTGAAATAGGGCTGGGGGACTAATCCAATCTATAAAGATGCACGATAGACAAAAAACTGAAAGGAATCTTAAAGCTATGATTAAGCCCCTCCAAAAAGGTAGTATCTAAGCGTGGATGGTTTAGTGGTAAAATTCAACGTTGCCATCGTTGGGCCCCGGGTTCGATTCCCGGTCTACGCATTTTTTTGCTCTCAGGACTCTATTTTGGCGTGCCCCTCACAGACAGCAGCAACGTCTGTCAGTGTTCATGCTTCCTCGTGTAAACCACGCAAAGTAGTTGCGTTTCTTTCTTTTCGTTGAAGCAGGGCATCTCGTGCTCAATCTTCTTTGATCAGTCTAACCGTTCAGTCTCTCGGGGAAGAGTTGCCGTTTTTGCCTCCACATGTCGGCACTGCGAACCTCCAGTCAAGAATAAAGCTGAACTCCAACTTCTGCCTTTGTTAGCGTCTTTAACAGTCTTCCCTTACGCTCTATGACCACTTGATTTGTCATCCAACTGCAAATCTTATGTAATCACAACAGTTCTTCCCAGATCCACTCGTACACTGTGTACTGTGACTCAGGGATACGATATGACCCATCCTGCGATTTGATTTTAGAAATTAAACGAACAAATTTAACGCGGGATTGAACCAAACATCTTCGCGGGGAGTTGCCGTTCCACTGTGAGCCGAGTTCACCATCGCACATAACCATATTTTCAAGATGGTGGTCAAGATGCTAAAAAATTGTTTTGATACCGCTCTACAGTCTTATTAGTATCAACATGTCGGGACGTCAAGGTGGAAAAGCTAAGCCATTGAAGGCTCCAAAGAAGAAGAAGGTTGAGGATGATGAGGAGGACTTGGCGTTCAAGGCCAAGCAGAGAGCCGACGCCGCCGCCAAGAAGGCCATGGCCGAGAAAGCCAAGAAGGGTGGACCTTTGTCTCAGGGTGGAATCAAAAAGTAAGTTCAGCCGGCCTCTTGTGATGCTTCTAGAGAGCCTTTTGCGCAGCATGGCTTTGAATTAAGGTTCTGAAAGTGGTATACTTGTCCTTTCCATTGATCTCTTACACGGTGCTGATAAGCGCACGTGTGTAGGATCACGAAGATTAAAAAAACACAGGTCTAGGAAGAGCCTCTTGATGAATAAATTACTAACTTTACAGGTCCGGAAAGAAATAAATAAGTGAGTCGTGGGACGTTCATTTGGTGGTCTGCCCTTGGATGGACCCGGGGCCCAGTGATTACCCGCCCTGAGCTATCCGATGGGTTGGGCAAGTGTATATGTCACACATGTAGGCGCCATAGCATCATAGAATGATGGACTTTGCAATTAAACGACCCTACGTCTTATATTTTTTAGTAAGTTTTGAGCACGTGGCATGGGGGAGGTAGCACGTTGCGCGGTTGTTTGGAAACTCTCAAGGGATCTCGGCTAGTGGGGCCCCCCTCATTGAGAACAAGGACTAACAGACCAGGTCAGCAATGTGCTTGCAATATGGTGCGTGTGCCATGCGCTTCAGACCCGGCCGACTTTCTTATCGGCGGGAATCTTTCTCTCGGGAGGCTTGAACATTATAATACTTGCCAACTGGCTTATATTGTATCTGGTGATTGCGGGGAAAGTGGCCCAGACAATACTCTTTGGAGAGCTCCGGCTCATCGAGTTGGAGCACATCTACGAGCGGTTGGGTGCCACGATTACTAACAGTTTGATTGCGCTTGCAACATTCCGTAACGTCAACATATTCGTGTCGGGCACTCTCACCGTGTACTCATTGATTCTCAAGGTGTTTCATCAGATTCTTTTTGATCGGTTTGAGTCGCTCTTTCAAGTCAGCGATGAATCTCAGATCTTCAGTTTCCGCCGCGTGCTTCTCAACCGGATTATGATAGCGGTTGGGGTGCTTGCTTTTGTTGACTATCAGTTTGTGAGCTACTGCTTAGAGCACTCGTTCACCAGCCTGTCGATTGTCTATGTGTCCTTTGGCTCCGAGATCGCGATCTTGTTTCTTGACTTGATCTTCGGCGTGGTCAAGGTTGCGATTGGACTTGCAGAGTTTGTGTACTTGCGGTACTATCCTGACGAGGAGATGATGGAGACCAAGGGTTTTTATATTCAGATCTCGGAGCTCGCACACAGCGGGTTGCGCGCGGTGTTCAACGTCGCGGTGTTCTTAATGTTCCTCAACACGTCGAACTTCCCGATTCACATGGTGCGGGGCTGCTGGATCGCGTGTCTCAGCTTCCATGAAAAGTTCAAGAGCTTCCGCCAGTTCATGAAGAACGCTAAGCGGCTTGACACGTGCTTGCAAGACGCCAAGGAGGAGGAGTTGGAGGGCAGTAACAGCTTGTGCGTGATCTGCAGAGACGACATGACGGCTGAGGATATTCAACACGGCACCAAGTCGTGTCCAAAGAAGTTGAACTGTGGCCACATTATCCACTTGGGTTGCTTGAAAAACTGGCTCGAGATCTCGCTGTTATGTCCGCTCTGCCGGTCGCCCGTATTTGCGGCCGAGACGGATACCGAGCAGCGTGGTCAAGCGAATGACGGAGCAGCTAATGTGGCCACTCAGAACAACAACCAGCCTAATGGCAATGAGCCAGCCCAGCCCAATGGTAACCCACCGGCTGCCAACAGTATCCCGGTCGAGCGCAATACTACGAGCGCGACCCCTACAGCCACTGCAATGCCGGCCCCACAAAGCGAGAGCTCCTCCAGATTCTTCACCGACGTGAGCAGCCAAGTTCCTGCCAACTGGACCCTCTTCCCAGTAGAAGAGAACGGCGGGCTTACGGTGAGGATCAACCCGGACACTGTTGCCAAGCTTGAGGAGGTGCAAGCTACTAGTTCTAGCGCGTTTGAGCAGGAGACAAAAAGGGCAATTGAGCAGATGCGGCTGCGGATCGAAGAGTTGGAAGAGGAGGTGCGCCACTTGAGAGGGCGTGCTTAGGCAAAGCTTTAGCAGAATCAGTGAACTAGGCGGGGCCATAGCGCTACTTACACTCTCATTCATGGCGGATAGTTTCTCACATCAGTACAACTATATATCCGCCAGCTTGCAACACATAAATACACACATTCGCTTACTTTACCGGGAATCGTAGCCAAAAACCAACAATCGTATTAGCCACCAACCAAATCGGCAACTAAAAATTGCTAATCTTGTGGTGCTGACCTTTCATTGGTCCCCATAGACGATTCGATCGTTTGCAATACCTAATTCTCAAGAACTGTAGCCATTGCTGCTCAGCGCTTGGCAGTGATCGCTGTCAATCATGCAGGATCCAGGCTGCGCCCGCGGGCTGCTTATTGTCCCAGATGGCACGTGCCATCCGTTTTACCCCGCGGGCCGAGAAGATCGAGGCTTACCCGGCGCAGGCCGCCCCCAGAAGTGTACTCAAAGCCTCCTGTTTTTTGAAGAAATTCAGCTGGAGCAAGGTCATAAACCCCGCACTTTTTCACATTCTGCAACAGCAACTGCCCGAGAGTCAGCAGCAAACACCCTTGAAGCTTTGTTTCTGCAAAACTCTGTCCAACCCTCATTTGATACCGCAGCAACCATAAGCCCATGAGCCGATCGCCTGCGAACCACTCTGGGAACTTGAGTCCTAAAGCCCCGACGGGATCCCAGCGTCGCGCCTCGATTGTCGAGATCCTCAGCGCGCCACCGTTGCTCAACCGCGAATCAGACGATCAGGTTCCAGCGGTTACAGTGAGCAGAACGGGCTCTTCGGCGTCGTCGGTGGTGCTGAGCCAGGCTGCCGACTGGCAGGTGGTGCCCTTAAGTGAGCTTGTGGAGAAGAGCAAACTCATCACCCTTGACGGCGACGTGTGCATCGAGGAGGCGTTTGTCAAGTTGGACTCGCACAACCTTACGTCGCTCCCTGTTGAGGACCTGCACGAACTCGGCTGCACTACTTTCGACTACTCGGACTTGAACACGTACCTCTTGCTCGTGCTCCACAAAATTGATATCCCATTGGAAGAGATTGAGTTCGACTCGCGCTTGAAGTTGGACAAGCCACCTCAGGAGTTGCTTGCCGAGATCAAACAGGGCAAGCAGGTGCCGGTCAAGTTTGTGTGCCAGCTCACCAAGAAGAACCCATTCATCAAGCTCAACGAGAAGCTCGACAGCCTCCTGCTGGTGGTGGAGATTCTCGGCTCCGGTGTGCACCGCGTGGCCATTGTCAATAGCGACAATCACATTACGGGTATCTTGTCACAGCGGCGTACCATCCGCTACCTTTGGGACAATGCGCGCCGCTTCCCGTCGTTGGACCCGTTGTTGCAGATGACGCTCGAGGAGTTGGAGATTGGCTCGCTGCAGGTCGAGTTTGTCTACGGCGACCAGCCGTTACTCGAGGCGCTCACGAAGATGTACAACGACCAGATGTCGTCGGTGGCCGTTGTCGACCGCCACCAGAACCTTCTCGGCAACATCCTGATCACCGACGTCAAGCACGTGACCAAGAGCTCCCAGCTGTACCTCCTCAAGAAGTCGTGCCTCCACTTTGTTTCGGTGATTCTCAACTCGCGCGGGCTCGAGGACGGCCAGGACCTGTTCCCTGTGTTCCACGTGTTCCCAAACACCTCTTTGGGCAGAACCATTGCCAAGCTTGTGGCCACAAAGGCGCACAGACTCTGGATCGCCAAGCCACGTGGCACGAGCTCTTTCCTGTCTCCAACTAAGCCAGATCTTCTGGGCTTGGTCGACCAGTCAGGCGATCCTTCGTCGCCTGGCTTCATTGGCATGAAGCAGGAGCCTGTGACGAACAACAGAGCGTCGAAGTTGATTGGCGTGGTGTCGTTGACGGACATTTTGGGTGTGTTGGCCAACAAGCTGAGCAACAAGGTGATCGACCCGCAGGCGGCCAGAAAGCAGCGCAGACGCTCGTCAAGCTCGGCGAGTTCCAGAAGCAGTATCTCGTTGGAGCAGGTCAGAAGAAGCATCAGCGACAAGCACGAGCGCTAAGCAGCACATTGGAGTGTGCTAGGTCTTGCCTATCTTGAACAGTACTGATGGCCGAGACTGAGGAGATCAGAGCGTCTCCTGCATGACCGTTACTGCGACCCTGCTGCGACAGGTCACTTATACTTACAGGGCTGAATCTACAATTAACCACCGGGTGTAACACCGAGTAGCGGCCCTGCCTGCATTGCTGATAGTTAGATATAGTACTAAATATAGTATCGTCATGAACTAGTAAGGTTTTCCCTATCTGGGCGCAAACTGAGTATTTCAATGGAGCCCAATTTTCTACGGAGTGGCGGTACGCATCGTACTGAATGTATGATAGTGTCATGATTTCGTAAAATTAAAGGTTTAGTGGTGTAAAAACGCCGGCGTCCCTTCTCCGCTGCCACGCTCCGCCCAGCAGCCAGCTACTGCTGCGTCGACACATAGAACTTGTCCGGAACTAACAAAATGTACTGTTCCATGGCGGCTCTAAAGCGCGACTTGTACTGCTTCGGGGTCACCACCGTCGGCCGTTTCCCGCCCCCTCCAACAAGTCCCTTCTCCTTCACCCAACTTTCAAGCTTCTTGTCCCACGTGAATGTCCGAATGTAATCAATAATCCCAGCCACCAAATCGTTCTTCTCTGTGTCAATTCCAATGACTAACGAGTAGTCCATCACGTTCATCTTACTAAGAAACAAGGTGTCGTTCCACAACGAGGCAGCAAGAAGCTTCTTGCTATGAAGCCGCACAAACAATGGCGACTCGTAAATATAGTCTACCATGTTCTCGTCCAACAATACCTCGTTCTCCTTGCCAGTCTGCTCGACGTGACGGTTTCGCATCGACCCCTTCAAGTCAAAAATCCGCAAGTTCTTGCGATCGTAAAACAAGTTCTCCATCACAATGACGTTCATTTTGATGTTACGCCCGCTGCGCGGGTTCTTGATCACAATCTGGTAGAAGCCAAAGATCTTGGAGATCACGCTGGGCAAGTCATGAAACAACGCCTGCGACATAAACTCAAAGTAACTTGGCGCCATGCGGACAAAAGAGTCTAGCTCAGACTCGCTCAACTGCTTAATCACCAACCGGTCGTCGAGAGTTTTCAAGAACGCCGATCCGCTTTTACCGCCTGAAGAATCCCACTTGATGCATCGCGACAAACTCTGAACAAAGTTAGAGCCACACGCTTCTCTGAACGCTTCAAATTGAGCCACAAAAAACACTTTGCAAGACAACACAGCAGACCCATCCATGATCTGGTACTTCAAATGGATCGCCGTCTTTCTCAACATCTCAGTCTCCAACACCTTGTCCTGGATCTTGCTCCCTGCTTGTAAAGACTCGGCGCTCTCTATACTGAGCGACTCAAGAGTTTCCTTGCGCATCTTCTTCACCTTTTGCAAATAGTCGGTAGACGACAACGAGAAGGCAATTAAAGAACTTGGCTCGTCTTCGCGAATAATCACCATAGAGTCAACAAAAACATGCTCGGTCTCTTCAAGAGGATACTCAAGCGGCTTCCAGAGCACAGAACGATCGGCCCAAAACTTCTTCAAAGCCAATAACAAGGTGTTCTTTTCTTGTTGTGGGATTTCCACTTCCTTCTTCGGTTTCTGCTTCTCGTCCTTGACTTCCTCGTCGCTATTGGAGTCCTCGGGATCCACCTCGGTAGGCTCCCTCACAGGTTTTCTTGTTAACAGTCCGTTCTCTCCCTCGTCCTGGACCGCATCCTCAACGTCCTGATAAATTTCCACAATTGGTTTGGAAGCCATCAACGGAATGGCCCTGTATCTGTTAGCAATCTTCCGTCTCTCGTTCTCACGCTGCAACACAAACTCTTCGTTCAAGTTGGCATGCATTCGGTCGTAGTAGTCCTTCAACCGCGAGACCTTTGTGCTTTCTTGCCTCTTCTGATCGGGAGAGGTGCTCTCGTATTCCCCCGACATATTAGCGCGATTGATCAACTCATTCTTAAGAAGATTAGAAGTGTTGAGCATCGGAATTCTAGTAGGAGTAGGTCCTTTCATTCGGGCCTCAACTTTAGAAACTTCTTCGAGGACTTTCGAAGGTCGCTGGTCAACTTTCTCTCCCAGATCCTTCTCAGAATCTTCAGCAGCAAGATCCTTTGTTGTTGCCACGACATCTTTGTTGAGTTTCTCCACTGCGTCATCCAACTTCTCGGCCTTCTCACTGACATCCACCGGCTCTTCTTCCCCTTCTATCTTCTCCTGAGGCTTCTTCTCGCGGAAAAAGTTTTTGAGCTGAAAAGCGGTAATACGAGTGATATCGTTTTCAGAGGGCAAGAAGGTCTCTTCAAACTGACTGAATTCCAAGTCCCAGTCCACACTCTGAGTCTGTAACTTCTTTAAAACCATGTTGAGAGGCAAGTACTCCACCGGCGAGACTTCCTCGTAAATCTTCTTTGCCATATCTAGAATTGCCGTTCTATTGGCTTCAGCAAGCTGGATCAAGTTGTCAACTTTCTCCTTGGCCGCATCAACTTTTTCAGAGGTGGTATCGTCAATCTTGACACCTTCCAACCGGTCTAGAACGCCACTGAAGTAGTCGTTGACTTTTTTGATCATGCTCTTGTAGACATCGGTCTTGAAATGCGCATCCACTTCAGGCTTCCAGTACACTCTGTCGCTAGGCACCACCAACTCTAACAAGTCAACGTCACTGTACTCGATGCAGACAACCATGTCATGAAACCCAAAGTACTTGAGTCTGTCCTTGAAAAAGTTGTGCTCACACTGCTCAAAAGACAAGTCTAGTGGAACGCTTAAAAACGACATCTCCAAAAATTTGCCAAACGAGATCTTCCAAGTAGTCTCGTTCATGGGAATGATGGGCGTAGTGTGGTTACAGATCTTGCAAGTGCTCCACATCAAGATCACATGCTGGAACCCTGGGATTTTGCAGGCCTGCGATTCAATAGACACTGTGACTTTGCCGGTTCCGTGAACGTATCTCTTGAAATGGTCGATCAAGCGACTTCCACATCCTTCCTGGCAGTACTGGTTGGCAGTGTAGATCAACTCCTCCACGTACTGCCCAAGCAGGATGTCAGTGTAGTCTAAATAATACTCAATTTGGAGAATCTTAGGAAAAGCGCAGTAACTCTGGTTTTTTGTGTTGGTAGTGGAGTAGAGGAAAGAAAGACTCTGATGAAACGAGACTTCCAACAACGCATTAATGTGACCGTAAAAGGCTTCCCATTGTCTGGAGATCATCCGGAAACTGCTCTTGAGAAGCTTGCTCTTCTTGTTAATGATAAATGTCACAATGTCTAGCACGTTCTTCTCATCGAACAACGAATAATCAAAGTCCACTTGAAAGTCCTTGAGCAACTTCTTAGCAGAGCTCATGTCAAGCTCGTCCAAGTTGTGTTTCGACTGGAACTCGTTCAAGATTGTCTCATAATGCCGAGCTTTCGTGAGCAAGTACGGTAAAGGAATCTTCACTGTTGGTGAGATAGAGAACAACCGTTCGTGGAACTTCACAATAAAGTCACTGTAGTAGCCCAGAACGTTCTCCAGAGGAGACGAGCAATTCAAGTCGCGCTTCTTGGGCAATGACACAAAAGAGTTTCGGAAAAAGAAAGTCTCAAGTTTCAAGTGATACATCATGTAAATCATAAATTCGGTGATGTTTTTCACAATGTTGAGAGTGTCTGCGTCCTCCCCTCTGACTATTAGCGTGCAACCTAGCGTGCTCTTGCAGCCCGTAAAGTACATGAAGGTTTTCCGGCTGTCTTCAAACAAAAATGTCTTCACTTTGAACAATTCGCAGTGCCCCAAGCGCGGGTTGATTGCCAACTTCTCCATGGAACCCACAATGTCTGCCTCGAGCAACCGGGAAAGTCTTTTGATAACTTGGGGCTTGACGTTGGCAGTCACAGAGATCTTGGCTTCACTCAAAAGATCAAGAGCATAGCCCGATATACTCAGCCCCGAGATTAAGATATCAGGCGCAGGTTGAAGGTTCACAATCCGCTTGACCAACTTGTTCAAGTACTCCTTTTCCTGTGCCATTACCTGCTCAATGCTCATAAAATTCTGCTCTCCCTTGGCGTATTCCAACGGAAATGTGATCAAAGCAATGGTGGGCTGCTTGATCTCCGCCTTCATTGACTTGAGGGCAACGTTTTTCGTAAATACCACCCCGCTGACACATTCCACCATAAAATTTGTCGGCCCAAGCACCTTTTTTACCTTTGCATACTGAGTAACATCAAGACTGTCGCCGCCCTTTGGATCCGGGTCAATGTTTTCTACCTTCTTGAGAAGTTTCCGGATTGCCTTGTTCCAGCCCTCTTCCTCTGCGATCTCGAACTGCGAAAGAGACTGCTTGAGAAAGCTCTTCAAGTACTTCACGTCAACGTCATTGAGCTCGTTATACATGTACTCTCTATCACTCATTCCCTTGACCGTCCTCGTGTCGTAGCCCTCGAGCGCATACGCCTTGTTCTGCGGCAAAAGCAGAAGCGACTTCACAGAACCCGTGTCGTCAAACACGGGCCGCTTCATGGTCTTGCTACGCCGCCGCGCAGATTTCAATCGCGTGAGACTCGGCTGCGCTCCGCCGTAGCCTCGGGAGCCAGAAACCTGGTTGATGCTATAGGTGGACCGTGAAAGGCGAAGGTTGGGCTCCGCACGTGGTATTTCAAGGTATCCGTGGGAGTCGCCCTGGAGCGAGTTGTATAGCGTCATAGACAGCTCGTCCTCTTCTGACGACAGCTCGCCCATCGTCTGTGACTCGGACTTGTCAACGCCGTCTCCATTGCCTTCCTCTTCTTCTTCCTCTATCACGTCGTGTTCATGCTTGATTTCGTGTTTTGTGGTGTCTTCGATCTCGTCATTCTCCTCAAGCACCGAATACTCGTCACTCAGATCTTCGTACTCGTAGGACAAGCATGATTGGCAAATTCGAATATCCCCGTTGTACTGGAACCGCTGGCCAGAGATCAACAGGGTGCACTCACTGCAGAAGATTTGCCCGCATAATCGGCAGTGGTGTCGTCTTCTGAACGTGCTGAACGCCTTACCGCAGCTAAAACACTCCTTCGAAGAGTTGTCTTTCATCCAATAATCCCTCAGAAGAAGGAGGTTGTTGCGGTTGTGCGGCTGATTCTGGAATAGCCGGTACATCCTGACGCGGTGGTGCTCAGTTGTGGCCTGCAAAGACCATGTATTGACTGCAGCTGTTTATCGCAGCTCATCTGGTCACATGACAGCGAGTTGGAACCGCGGAAAGGGAGGGTCTATGTTTATTATAAAAGTTTTGGAGTAGTATAATCACAATCTGGTCAGTAGAAAGCTCAATACCCGTGTAAGGATACTATAGAAACGCTTATGAATAGAGCGATTCTCAAGATGTAGATCGTGTGGGCCGCTACTCTCCGCGCGTACCGCTGAGCCGAGGGCACTAAGTAAAAGGCGGCGCCAGTCCTAATATATTGAGACAAAAGTACTACCACACCATGCGGAAAAATCAGAAAAAATAAAAAACATTGTTTTTCGCTGCATAATTACTTGTTTGACCGTCGCCGTTATTAGCTTGGTTGTGGGATGTCAATTTTATAAAATGCCGAAGCGATTCACAATTTCAATTCTCTTTACATTTTATGAATTAAAAAGAAGTGAAATTTGTTATTTATAATAGTCTATTTCTTATTAAAAAGATATGAGCACAAGGCACGAGATTATAAAAAGGATATGAATAGAAGAGAGAGTCAAAGGATGGAGTAAGGAGAGGTCTAGGCCAAGACAGGGAGAAGAGCAAGCAAGCCATAGACAAACGCTGGGAGCTCTGATTGTCTCGAAGCATCACCAGCGTAAGACTGGATGCTTGAAGGACTGACAGAGGACTCCGAAGCAGACGTCTGAGTCTCCACAGCTGGAACAGAGTTCGAGCTCTCTTGTTCAGTCAAAGTGGCTGGAACAGAAGTAGAGCTCTGCTGCTCAGTCGAGAGGGCTGGGACAGTGGTGGAAGTGAGCTGAGTCAATGTGCTTGAGACTTTTGTAGTAGCAGGCTCAGTAGCAGGCTCAGTAGCAGGCTCAGTAGCAGGCTCAGTAGCAGGCTCAGTAGCAGGCTCAGAAGTAGCAGGCACGCTCGAGGCCTCTTGCTCAGTCAAGGTAGCTGGAACGGAGGTAGTAGCTGGCACACTCGAGGACTCTTGCTCAGTCAAGGTAGCTGGAACGGAGGTAGTAGCTGGCACACTCGAAGATTCTTGCTCGGTCAAGGTCGCTGGCACAGAGGTGGTAGCAGGCACACTCGAAAATTCTTGCTCGGAAGTAGCTGGCTCGGAAGTAGCTGGCTCGGAATTAGCTGGCTCGGAATTAGCTGGCTCGGAAGTAGCTGGGACTGATGAAGACTCTTTGGTAACACCAGTGAGAACTGTAGAAGGAACGGTCGAGGCATAGGTAGTAGTGCTCTCAGTACAGCCAGCTGTACCACAAGAGGTAATGACCTTGGTAACGGTGCTCTCACTACCAGTGGTGACAGTCGATGTAGAAACAACAGGCACATCAGAACTTGGGGAGCCAGAGGTAGCTGGAACAGAAGAAGATCTAGTCACACCAGTAAGAACAGTCGAAGGAACAGTCGAGGCGTATGTAGTAGTGCGCTCAGAGCAACCAGACGTATCACAAGAGGTAATCACCTCGGTGACAGTGCTCTCACTACCAGTGGTGACAGTGGAAGTAGAGAGGACTGGAACTGCAGAAGTTGGGGTTCCAGTAGAAGCTGGAGTTTTGGTAGAGCCCGGAGTCTTAGTCGATACGAAAGTCTCGGTAGAGGTCGGAGTCTCGGTGGAGGCTGGAGTCTCAGTGCTTCCAGTCGAAATTGGAGTCTCAGTCGAAGTTGGAGACTCAGTCGAAGTCTCAGTCGAAGCCGGAGTCTCAGTCGAAGTTGGAGTCTCAACAATAACGGAGACAGTCCCGGTAGAGTCCGAAGGAGTCACGGTGTAAGTAGAGGTAAAAGTACCAGTCCATTGAGTAGTAGTAGTCACAGTAGCTCCATGTGGAACAGTTGTTGGGGTCTCCACAATAACCGAAGTGGTTCCATTGTAGCCGGATGGGGTAAGGGTGTAGGTAGAGGTAAAGGTTCCGGTCCAAGGAATCGTCGTAGTAACGATATAACCGCCTGGAGTAGTGTTCGAAGTCGTGGTAGGGGTCTCAACGATCACGGAGTAAGTACCAGTGGTGTCCGAAGGAGTAACTGTGTAGGTGGAAGTGTAAGTGCCAGTCCACGGAGTTGTGGTGGTAACAGTGTGACCCTCTGGAACAGTGGTTGGAGTCTCCACAATGATGGAGACAGTACCAGTCGAGTCAGAAGGAGTCACGGTGTAGGTGGAAGTATAAGAACCGGTCCAAGGAGTGGTGGTAGTGACAGTTGGGTTTGGCTCAGTTGGGGTCTCAACAATGACCGACACGGTACCGTTGTCTCCGGATGGAGTCACAGT
>JNFV01000001.1:212310-260641 GCA_002564235.1 Saccharomycopsis fodiens
GTCGACGTAAAAGTACCAGTCCATGGGGTTGTAGTAGTAACAGTAGGATTTGGCTCAGTTGGGGTCTCGACAATGATGGAAACAGTCCCGTTACTCTCTGCAGGAGTAACAGTGGTCGTCGAAGTGAAGGTTCCGGTCCACGGAGTTGTGGTGGTCACAGTGTGGCCTGGCTCACTAGTGGTAGAAGTTGGAGTCTCAACGACAACCTCAACTGGAACACTTGGGTCCGAGTAAGTGGTGGTGTAGGTGGTGGTGAAGGTACCCGTCCAAGGGGTCGTGGTGGTGGTTGTGGACTTGGAGGTGCTTGGATTGACAGTCTCACACAGCGAACCGGCCTCGTTGAACTGATAGACTTGGTCAAAGGTGGTGCGATTTTCGCCACTTGGAGTGAGATAACTGAACTGCAAGTAGGCCCAGCTGACAATCTGGAGGTACGAGATACGCATTGGGTAATAGTAACCCTTCTCAAGGTACAAGTACCGAGACGCGTAGGAGTAAGTGTTTGCAATGACCGAACCGTCAGAGTAGATGAGAGCGTTGTCAAAGTTAGCACTAGTATCAATAGAGTCACTCTGGCAACAGTCAAATGCACTGGAGGTTCCAAAGTATAACACAACAGAGTCGTCAGTGTTGAAGAACTGGAAAAGGTAGTAGCCTGTTTCCTCAGCATAGAAGTAACCGGTGAGAACCAAAGAAAAATTCGAAATAGTAATTGGAACACCGTAGATCTGGTCAGTGTAAATGTCTCCGTCGTTGTAGGTGGAAACGTAGTCACCATCGCCCGGGTTGATCAAGAAGTCCGGGTTTGTGACGCCCGTGGCGCTGCCAACAGATGGCGCGTTAGCGTAGCCGTACTTAACATACTCTTCGTTGTAGTCTTTGTTAATTTCGTAGGCGTAAAACTTGGCGGCAAATCCGCTGCTGATTGGGTTGGTACTGACCACACATCCAGTAGAGTTCTGGACAGAACCGCGGTGGTCATGGTCACCATCCTCGGCGTTAACCACGCCAAGCGCAGCTAACGCAAGAAACACAAAGTTGAACTGCATTCTGAGTGGTTGCAATAAAATGGCACATTTTCTACGGGCAAAATCTTTATATTTATAATCTTCGGCTTTGTGGGTGTTCAGGAGGCAAAAGAAGTGCTCTGTGCTTTGCAGCACCAGCCAAACGCTTATGCATGCTGTAGCTCAACGCTTGCAGGTATACGCAACTGCATGAATTTGAAGTCGAGACCATCGCTTTAGAAAATGCGCCATCGTGTTTTACGAGCGGATTCGTGACATCGTATTGCTGGTAACCTTGATCAAGGGGACTTCAAATGTACATAACTGACTGTAACCTTTGTTTGCATTGTTGAGTCAAAGACCAGAACCTCTATGACCATAAAAATGGTTCCAAGCCAGCTAATGTTCTCTCGCATAGAAGTACATGTCACTGGCCAAAAACAGAAACATCAGAAATTGCCCAAAGCAGACCCCTCAATAGCTTTGAACCTTATCTTGATACCTCAACATATGTTTCATGGGAACCAAAAATAGTGTGCACTGTTTTAAGGTTGCAAAAAGGATTCTAGAGCCACGACCAGTATACACTTGGACGTTCTATGGAAAAGTTTTAGCAGCCTAGTACTGAGAATAGAGGGAAAGAAAGTAACTATAGCTGCAAACCTGCAGAATCAACAGCATAAATGCTGCTTTTGGTGTTATTGCTCGTGGTAGTCACAAAGAATCTTTGAGAAGCAGCACAACATCTTCTTTCATGAGACAGCCGTCAACTCTGAACCAGAAGTATAAAAGCATTGTCATAGGACGGTTTGCTATTCTCGTAAAGTGCTTCATTTTCCATGGTTCTGCCTGGGGATCTAAGACCTGCAGACAGCAGTATGGATAGTTACTGCTTTGGGATGAGGCTATGAAGGCAGGAGGCCTAGTCTCTAAACCTTCTGTCTGCTTCGTACGTGACCGATCCAAATTGAGAAGCGGAACAGATATCGCAATGCCAGGGTTTTTATGAAACAATCGCGTACCTGCGGCTCTTCTCATGGGTGCCTAAGGTTGAAACAATTCTATTTTTGTACCGCATACAACTTGAAAGCTTCATGGCTTAATCCTCTACTCAAACTTACTTCCAATCAATGAGTGAATGCATCACACGTGTTTTCGTCCCAAAAAGCGTTCAAGGATAACTTCTCGTACGAAAATAGATACAGAACCGGCTAATGGGATCAATTGCGATTTTAGGTTGTAGCCCCATAACCTAACATCACGCTGAGTACTGTGCATACTCCGCGACAAGTCTCCCTTGCTCACAAAAAGCAACCATATGGTTCCAAAATTTAAAATTTGGCGTGATGCAATCTAAATTGTAAGACAAAGCATCGCGAGTTACATGTTCGTAACCTTACCCACGGGTTTCCACCGCAGGAATGCCGTAAAGTACGAGACGCTCAAACTCAGCAACCTAACAGCCAAGCTTAATCCCGGAGTGCCGGTGACTAGTGGAACTGCACAATTGGGGAGCTTTTCCGGTTTGGGGCACACAGGACGTTGTCACGAAAAGTTTGCCACTGTGATTTGACTTTACTTATTGCAGTCGATCGAGGGGCCGACAACTTCAAAAGGTCGCGGGCTCCTAGGAGTCTTACCTTTCGAAACATTTTTATGTTTCACATCCCTGGCTTGAAGTTCCTTCTTGTTTGCCTTTTGCTAGACGAGGGACCTTTAGAGGTTGTTGCAAGGCTTAGCCGTGCTACGCTGGCTTGAATTAACAGGGGCGAAGTATTTGCAACATTCGGTCACTACCCCGAGCGCCAAGAAGTTTCATTAACTTTTTCACTCAACCAAAAGGCTAATTGACTAGCCTTCATCCTTTCAGAAAAGCGGTGAGTACGCATTGGTGGTTGACTGCGTGGTGACATGGCGCAGCGATCGGACTGTGGGTGGCAGAAAATTACTGTATGCGGGTTCGTCAATAGGAGATGAGGCAACGGTCCGGCATAAGCGTTGTCACTCAGTACTTGCAGAAACAATTCAGGACATATTAGTGATAACAAAAACAAATCAGGTGTATTGGTGACAGCATGAAAGCTTTCGTAAGAAGGGGAAAGATGTGGGTGCAAAGAAGAATTTTGAGAGCTAAGAAGCTGCAGGCGAGCTCTCAAATATTTGCGTGGTGATGATTGAGACGACTATCGAGAAATTTCAAGGTTCTCCAACAAAAAATTTGCTTTGCTTGCACTTAAGCGATATGCAACCAAGATTCGGCTGGTGAGTACAGTATCCGAGGCACAAGCACGATGCAAGAGAATTTTGGCCGTTCCATTGATGTTACGCATATGGAATCAGTAGCTGTATTGTCTCTGCCTTGTGCATTGCCTGGTGAGTTCCAAAGCTCTACAGATTTGTATTTGAGCAAAAGATGCGCCTTAGAAATCATTAAAATTGACATTATATACGAAGGGAGCAGACCAAGTCTTGCACGTGCTGATTGGTGCGATACTGCTTCTGCACAATATCAAGCACGTTGCTAACATTCTTCGAACCGCTCACTCCCTGGATCTCTTCAAGAGACCACATGCCACGAGCAACATGCCCATTACTTTCGTAACGTTCCAACTCGCTTCGTGCAAGCATCTTTGCTTCTGCATCGTCAAGGAGTATAAAACCAGAGATCTCCCCTCCCAACCCACAGAGCACAAATCTATTGTCTAGACTTCCACGACGGTCCTGGAGCCAAAGCGGATAGAACTCACACCTTTGGAGTTGACCAATAGCATCGAACAGCTGTTTAAAAACAGGCTTTGTATGACCATGACTAATCTTGTAACCGGAAACAGAAGAATGCAATCTATCATTAACAACCACAAACAGGCCGAATCCAATACCGCTCATGAGCGAACGTGTTACGCCGTCAGTAGCAACGTGCTCAAGCGTCCCGTCTTCCTTGTATGAGAAAACCGCAAAAGAAGACAGCATCGATGTCACGACCACTGTGTTGTCAGTACCTACGGTGACCGACACGATAACGCTGCTGAAAACATGCTCGCGCTTCGGCTGCTCAATCGTTTTTTCACCAGTAACGTACTTCCGCGAGTAAAGGGTGTTGCCGCTGGAATACAAAAGCGTGTTGGTGCCTGGAATCTGGCAGACGCTGATCACCGGACCATTGGTATTCCAACTGTAGAGCTCTTTGAATTGGATATGGTCCCCCTCTCCGCGCTGCTTCTTCAATTCCAACACTGTCACCCCTCCCCCAGTGCTTGACTGGCTACCCACGACAACGTTCTTGTACACAGAGGCTTTGGCGCCGTCCTTCTTGATCTCCCATTCGCACAAGCACACAAGCCGACCCTTCTCCAAATCAGTCCGAGTACTAGTCTTTACGATCTTGACCCACTTCAAGAGCTTTGTGTCGAAAAAACTCAAAGGCTCAGGCGCATTATCATCGTTTGTGATCACACACAACCCGTGCAAGTGGGCGAGATAGATAAATTTATGTGGAGTGTAGCCAAGCTTGAACTGCTTCGCACAGCCGTCCGGCGTCTCAGACAAGCGCGTGATGATATACCCGTCTTCACGGAGAACTCCAACTTTCATTTTGCCACCAAGAAACAAGGTCTCCACAGAAAGCACGGTTCTGTCAACGGTGCCGCAGTCAAAAAAGACACACTCTGGAGCAAACCCGGGAGCAAGTCTCCACAAGTGTCTGGACACAAGGAACATAAACCGATTGTCCCTGGAAGGAACAAACTTGACGGGCAAAGTGCCCAAGTCCCAGCGTTTGACGTCCGATATTTCTAAAGTTTCCTCTTCAAGCTCCACAGAGGCCTGTAAGAAGCCACCGAGCTGGTCCGAGACAAACACATATGGCTGGTTGGGGTGCTCAAATACAGCGAAATCGTAAATGAACGTGCCTAACGCCAACGGGAGCTTGATATTGTGAGGCGTACCAAGTCCAGTGTCACTGAAGTGCGGATACACCGTGACAGTGCCGTCAAGCAAAGCAACACACATCCACTTACGCGTATCGAGACAAAACACTTTTAAGCAAGAAGGCTCCAGCGGTAATGGGAGTACCTCGAACTTGGTCAGATCTTTCACCTCTGCCCAGTGAAGCTCAAAAGTGGTATCTTGCTTGCACACAACACTGGCAAAGAGATCATCGCACAGCCCGGCCATGACTATCTCGCCGTCGGGTTCATATTTATGCTTGACCTCGTTCATATCGCTGACCAACACGACCTCACAGTTCACCTGGACAAGCATGCGATCTTCTATGGTGACGGCGTATATCGTGGGAAGATGGAGTTGAATGCCGCCTCTCACGGGAACAGGAATGATCTCATCCTCGTCTCTGAGGTAGCCATAAATTCTGGACTCTGTAGCAAACGATGCCAAAAAGTAGTACTTGGAGTCACAGGAGTCGCCAACACTCAAAGGGAACACAGTTATAGCCCGCTTGAAACTGCTGTGTATCTTTTTACTCAGCCCACGGATCCCGTTGCGGATCTGGATCAAGCGACCATGCTTGCCGTCTCCCGACCCAAGCCAGAGCTCCTGCGACGAGTGAAGCGTGCGGTTCTGTGGCCGTGGAATACAAGCAAAGTCGTGAACGGGGGCCCAATTAGGGTACTCCTCGAGCGTTTCGAGTACAGTGACTTGCTCCTTGGCAATGGAAATGCGCACTGTGGCGCCCAGAGTGCGCTCGTCGGCATATGTCATCATGCATTGGTTGGGTGTGCGAGGTATTTTCTCCAAGACAAAGACCGACAAAAAGTATGGCGACAGAAACAAGCAATCAATCTTGATGCTCTCCTCTGTCGGATACGCACTGAGCAAACTGCCGTCGGTGGTGGCGATTAACACTTCCTCAACTTTAGAGTCCAGCGTGGGCACCTTAGGCTGATGCACACTGAGCGGGAAGCCGCCCGTGAAAAACACGCTCTTGATTTCGTGCACACCGGACTCGATCTGGTGTGCACTCAAAAGGCCGACTTTATTCTCCCCAACCAAAAGTATTGACTGCTGGGATCTGAGGGGCACCGCATGGCAAGGAACGCCGTAGGTACAGGGCAAGGGCAAAGTGTATCTCTGAGCAATGCTGCCGCGCAGACCCTTAGACCAGAACAACGATTTGGCTTGCAACCGCAGCTCCGATGTCGCTATGAGTACAAAGAGACCGTAGGACGACATGTCGCGAGCCTGCTTCAAATCGGCCGACGGCCTTCTTCTCGGATAACTGAAAAAACAGCACTGTAGTATCGAGCCTGGAACTTGCAAGGTCTCTGGATTCTCAAAATACATTCCCAATGGGGTTTGAACACAGGGAAACACTTTGAGCCAGTCGTTGAACGCGCTCACCACAAAGCAGTCGCCCAGCTCGTGGCTCTTGATGTCGTGCCCAACTTTCTCATTGTAGAAACCTTTCTGCGGGTCGTATAGCAGTAACCACTGCTGCACCACGGGCTGGAGGGTGTCGTGGCACTTCATGAAGCGGACTAGCACAAGGTAACCGGAGGCAAAGCACATCACAAGGCTGTCCTCAGCCAGGATGTTCTTACTGTCGGCGTTGCTGCCCGCTGCGTCGCTTTGTTGTTCTGTGATCTTTCCCGGCACGATGCAGGCTGCCCTCACCTTGGAAGGCAATCCATAAACGTTTCCGTCCACCACTAACAGGCTGTTCCTCACAAGTACAGTCGCCTTTTCTAGCACTGGGGTATGTGTATCCGTCGAGTTTTCACTTCTCAAACCATCCTCTAGCGCTAGCAACTCGTCCAACGTGTCTGCCGACTGGATGGCGTCCAGTGCATAGCCACAGGCCCCGAGAAGACTCTCTTTATGGTCGTCATCAAACTTGGAAAACGCCGGCTGCAGATCGCGGACATAAGCACCGGGGTTTTTAGCAACGTCCACGGCAACGTTGAAAACGTACCGCACGATCAGCGAGTGCGCGAGCACCAGCTTCGACACTGCGGTATAGTCCTTAGCCATCGCGTTGGCGGGAAGGTGTGTATGTCACTGTCGCAGCAATCTCTGGCCTCAAATGTCACACACCGGGGCACACAACCGCAACCAACAATGCAGCGTCCGACCTGCATGCATATGGGCGGCGAAACGCAGCAACCAAGTAAAAGAGCAAAAACTGTGGTTGCCGAGGAGCAATCAGAGCCAGAGGCTAGCGGCAAAACGCTTACAACAAGTGGGGTTTGACTCTTAGATGACAAAGGTGCTTTTGGGTCCGAGAAACTTGTTCTGGTGATGACGGCCCTTGTGCTTCTTTTGCGTATTGCCGTCTGTACATGATGCTGGGCGGCACCGCTATCACGTGCCGGTTAAATAAGAATCTTAATTACAATTGATCGGCGGCCACTACTGCTCGTCCAATTACGCTTTGGAGTGGTCGGTAAAAGTTTTGCAGCTGTTGTGTGTCTTGCAGCGTGTTGACAAGAGGCATGCAACACGTCAGGGAGTGTCTTTGCATGGCACGGCGACGGTACCAGTGACTTGGCTCCTCCCTCGGAGCGCGATGTTGCTGCTCCGGGGAACCATGCAGAAGGATGCACAATACTGCATCTCCATGTTCCCATCATCATCTTCTCCGACATGGGCTTCTCCCGGCTGAGACCTCCGCGCTCACCCCCGGTTGCCCACCCCCGAGCGCCCCCCACAGCCAATGGCAGCGCGCTGTTTTTTTATTATGTAACATCGCTTCGTTTCTACAAACTCAGTGGAGTAACCGTTTGCACCTGCACACCGCCTTTGCATCTACACATCTACCACCACACATCATGTCCTACCTCAGCAGATCCGTGATAGGGCTCTCCAAGCAGGGCCTCAGACAGAGCCCGCTCATGAAGTCGGCCACCGTGTTTTCCCGCGGGTTCATCAAGACCATCCCACAGCCGCCAGGACACATCATCGGCACTGTGAACGACGCCTACGTCGCGCCCCCAGCGTCGCCGATCCACGGGTCGCGCCACTGGACCTTCGAGAGAGCCGTCAGCGTGGCGCTTGTGCCGTTGACGGTGGCGCCGTTTGCCTACGGGGCGCTTGCCCCGGCCTCGGACGCCATCTTCTCGGTGTTGCTCCTTGTGCACTCGTACGTCGGCTTCCAGTCGTGCATCCTCGACTACATTCCTAAGAGAGTCTACGGCTGGCTCCACTCCGCTGCGATGGGTCTCTTGACCTTCGGCAGTTTTGTGAGCGCCTACGGGATCTACTTGATGGAGAGCCAGGACATCGGCTTGACCGGGTTGTTCCTCAAGCTTTGGCAGTGAGTGAGCAGGGGCGGCCAAGCCCCTCAAAAAATGGCGCTCAGCATTATACAAATCAGGGAATTGTAGCTGAATCGGTGAAGGTCCCGGTGTTTCCGCTTCTCCTTGTGCCGCTTCTGCTGTTTTTGCTGTTTCTGCTGTTTTTGCTTTTTTTGCTGCCTGTGCTGCGCGCAAGGTCAGCTGATATTGTGAAGGAGATGCTAGGAAGGCGACGAGAAACCCCCGAGCGCTTATGCTTCGCGCTGGCACTCGGGTTTCTCTACGAATACATATTATGAATAATCATGTAGCTTAGCCTCTGGCCGCCGCGACAGGCCCTCCCTGGAAAACCCCCCACGGGGCACGCGAATGTCACGCCACTCGGGTCATGTGACCTAAAACAAAGTCACACCGCGGCCCTGGAGCCAGCGCTGGGGGACGCCGACTTTGCAGACTCGAGTTTTTCAGATGGGTTGCGCACGTGACTCGAGATGCTTGTGCATGGGTCTCAAAATGTCACTGCCTGTCAAACGCGGACCGGAAGGAGCAGAAGTTTGGGTCGAAATCGAGAGAAAACCGTGGTTTTTTTCTACTGTAGTCAATGTTTCTAGGCCGAAGAGTGGTGCCTGGTTTTTTGGGACGTTTTCCGTCTCTACGTGTAGAGTTATGGTGGCCCCAATGTAGATCGTCATCTGTAATCAGTACTAATCAGGAAGCAGAGCAGAAGGGTCACAAGATATCCACATCCAGCGCCCCAAATTGTCTGGAAATCACCCAAGAAGGCCAACAACCAGTTTCAAGTTGAGTTTTAGCAATTTCAGTTTTGCTTGCGATTGCCCGACCGCGCTGGGCCGGTTTTCGTCTGCCAATATTTTTCTCTTGGCTATTGTTCTCTGAACAGCTTGTACCCAAGAAGCATCACCACGACAAGCACCTACCCAGCATTAGGTGACCACTCGTTTACATCTTAGCAAGAGCGTCTGACCCTAGACACTCACCCCAGCTGACTGCGAACACATCCATTGTGGTTTTTATGACCAGAGTCGCACCCGGAGCCTAACCACCCTCCACCATGGCATTAGCTAACACACGGCCCACTGCGTTGCCCGTGCACTCGCCCCACACCGAGTTCCGTGAGATTGGGCTCAGGGGCAAGCTCCAGGCGAGCCCGGCGTTTGCCAAAGCGACGGAAGCCGTTACCCAGACGGTGACAGACGACGAGGAAGAGGAGCTTGACGAGGAGCTTGATGAAGAGTTGGATGACGGGAACGACCTGGACTCTTCAGACTCGCACTCGCGCAATCTGGACCTGCCTGGCGCCCACGGGGCGAAGTCGCCGGAGACGACAGGGAGCAGCCCCGGCGGCCACTCGAACCAGGGCAGCCCCGTGGGCGTGAAGCCGCGCAAGAAGTACAACACGAACCCTGAGAAGCGGCGTGCAGAAAAGTTGAACAAGATCAACGTGGCCAACACGGGTATCCTGAAGACGATCCCCGTGACGGGCCAGCGGCCGCGCCCCGAGAAGCACCTGTCTCTCGAGGACGACGTACTTTTCACGATCTTCAAGATCCTTTACGATTACGATCCTCCCGGAAAGGGCATGACGGTGAAGCAGATCTGCGACGTCTTGCTTGACAAGCACTCGGAGATGGCGAAACTTCTGACAAAGACGTCGAACCTTGTGTCTGCGAAGCTCAACGCCTACGTCAAGCGGGTTGAAAAGGGCGAGAAGAACTTGAGCTACGCCTTGCTGCGTGAATGGGCAGACACTCTGCCGAAGCGGATGGTCTATGTCTATCGGGGCATTCTTACTTCTGACTATCATGTGCACGCGCTAGCCGCCATGAAGACGTTGGAAGACGGCCGCGAGGACAAGCCGGAGGTCAAGGCGGAGTCCGTAAAGCGCCTGGAGTTCCAAGGGTTTGCCCAGAAGGTGCCGGACAGCAAGATTGACTTGAGAATCACCCCGCTTTCGATTCCCTATGACACCGAGGACAGCGCTGGAAGTACGGAGAAGAAGCCAGTTGTGGGCGCCTCCGCCAGCGGACCGGCCCCCAACTATGAGAGCGTTTCAGAGTACAGCTTTGACGAGCTCGACTCGTTTGACGACATTGAGGAGGAAGAAAAGCCGCGCCGTGAGAAGAGGGCCACCGCAAAGCAGCTGAAGATGCAGCAGCAACCGCCTGCAAAGAAGCAGAAGACGATCACTGCTGCTGCGGCCGCGCCGCGCGTGCCGAAGAACGTGCTGAACAGCCCGCTGCCAAGCATCGTGATGGCGGCGGCTGCCCTGTTGCGTGCTGCGGCGTTGCACGCGCTTCTGCCGGCCGAGAAGCAGGAGACTGTGCAGGAGGGCAGCGGGAGATGGTTGCAGCTGGTGCGCGAGGGGTTTTTGGTGCAGGAGATTGGCACGCCGGAGGACATCAGTTTGGCTGAGTTGGACAGCTTGTTCAGATAGTAGGGGAGCGAGCGCTATCTGATAAGCAGTGGCCTTGCTGCTTATGCCTTAGCCACTCAGCTGACCACTGGACACTTGTGAACCAGCCTGGGGGCTGGCACGCAACTTTTTGCAGCCCATTGGCTTTGCCAATGTACTGCTTGCAGGCTATGGGAGGAGGGCGATTGCGGGCCTGGCGGAGTCTCACTTTGCCAGTTCCTGCTGAGATGAATAATGATTCTATGTATATTACTGGTTCCGCGAGGGGCCACAATAGGCTGTTGTACAATAGTGGGGAGTTTGTAGGAGCTGTGCGAGCAAAAAGCATTGCTAGCCCAGGAAGTGGCATGTAGTAAAACAGTAAAAGACTTATGTGGTACTTTGTGGGCGTGTGTCGTGCGGCAAATACGAATCAAAAGAAGAGCAGAGAGGTGTAGTCCGAAGGTATCTATCTTTAGCAGGTACCAATACGGGATGGTTCTCTAAGGTACAAGCAACCTACTGAGGCACCGCTGAATGATCACAAGCTATTAATAAAACATTTTAGCCGCCCGTCTAAGTGTCCGCTGTTATTTAACATATTATCAAAAGCTCAATAAAATAATAACAATTTAATTTAAATAATAATAACTTCTTAATTTAAAACTTAGCGCCCTGGCCTTCCCAGAGCTTTGGTGACCGCTGACTAACCGCTTAGCAATTCCACTTTTCGGCATGCAGCTTTTCGCCAGCTTGCAACAAGTGAAGAAAGAAGCACCCAGTCAAGCTAACTGCCAACAGCCAAGCGGTGATACCCAAGCCCCCTTACTATCTATGCAGAAATCAAGGCTTTTAGCGATTGACGCTTTTGCCAAGACGGTGGACGACGCACGCGTGCGGACGTCTTCCGGCGGAATCGTCACGATCTGCTGCTTCATCATGATCATCTACCTTACTCTCAGCGAGTGGCGCGAGTTCAACACGGTGCAATTGAAGCCGCAGCTAGTGGTGGACCGTGACAGAGGGTTGCGCTTGGACATCAATTTGGACGTCTCCTTCCCCAAGATCCCATGCGATGTGTTGACTTTGGACATCATGGACGTCTCTGGAGAGATGCAGTTGGACGTTACCAAGAATGGATTCAAGAAGGTGAGACTCGATGCACAGGGGAATGGTATTGGCGAGGAGGCCTTGGTCTTGGGCCAGGAACAGGAGAACTCGGTCACTTCTGCCGACGGATACTGTGGGCCCTGCTATGGTGCGAAGAACCAAGATGGGAACGAAGGCAAGCCTGCTAATGAGAAGGTGTGCTGCAACACCTGCGAGGAGGTCAGAGAGGCCTATGTTGCTGCCGGATGGGCGTTTTACGACGGAAAGGACGTGGAGCAGTGCGAGTCCGAGGGCTATGTGAATCGGATCAATACCCGTATCAACGAGGGCTGCCGAATTGCGGGCACTGTCAACGTCAACAGAGTCGCTGGTAACCTTCATATCGCCCCCGGCGCCTCGTTCTCGGGCAACAACCGGCACATTCACGACCTCTCGCTCTTCGAGAAACATCCGCATTTCACGTTTGAGCACGTGATCAACCATCTCTCCTTCGGCCCACCAGTGGATAGCTCGTTGCAGGAGGAGAAGGGCCCGGCCAACGATTTGATGGTCTCGACGCACCCCCTTGACGGTGTTGTTTCCAAGAAGGACAAGAAGTACCATATTTACAGCTACTATGTGAAAGTCGTGGCCTCCCGCTACGAGTTTCTCAACGGGACCGTACTTGAAACCAACCAATTTTCGGCCACGAAACATGACCGCCCATTGGCGGGCGGCCGCGACGAGGATCATCAGCACACGGTGCATCTGCGCGGCGGGTTGCCGCTGGTGTTTTTCAATATCGACATTTCGCCGGTGAAAGTTATCAACAGGGAGGAGTATAGAAAGACCTGGGGTGCGTTTTTGTTGGGCGTCTGTGCGGCCGTGGGAGGCGTGTTGAGTATTGGAGGTGTGTTGGACAGGGTGATGTACGAGGCGGACAGAGCCATCAGGGGGAAGAAGGATACCTGAGCAGCGGACTGCGCCAGCAGCACATTTGCCCCGCCAATGTGCTGCAGTGCCAAATACATTGCGCCTGTATCTGTGGCTCAGTATTTGGCAGCGACACCTAACGTTGACCACACAGCAGCACTGATTCAAACCAGTACAGCGAGCACTGCTCTTGCGCAGCACTGCTCTGGTGTAGTGACCCCGCTCTTGCCTCTAACTGGTTAGGGCCTTTGCGGTGTTTACTATGACTAAATAGCCAATGCTTTTACTGCGTCCGTGACTTTTCAGCTGTTGCAATTGCAGAAAATGCGATTGCGGTATGTACCTCTTGATCTCGAGAAATCTGCGGTGCACTGCCAGTGGAGTTAGCCAGGAAAAATAGCTAGCGCTTCAAGTGGGAAGCTCTAATAAAAAAGAAATTTGTTTGCTTGCAAGTCGTGCTGTAGTGGCTGCAATAAAGGAACGATTGCTGCCGAAAAGCGCTACCATAATGCAGCAAAGTGGCTGGCTGGTACTCTCTGAGCAATGCCCTTGCCCCGGAAAAACCTAAAACCCTAAGACAAGAGACACCGCCCGACAAGGGGGAGAATCTAAACCGAGTGCAGCAGTTCAAAGTCAACAGGGGTTAGTCAGAACCGTAAGAGGAAACCTGGGAAAACAAAAACAGAGTGAGAAGAAATAAAAGCTTACAAATTGTGCGCTCGTTTCATTTCTCTTTTTACAAAGCAGCAGTGAAAACAACAGTTCAAGTGTAGAGCTATGTCGTGTGCACTGCCAGGCGTCAGGGGGCCCTTGCATGGCCTTTGCCTGACCAGCGTTGTGTCAGTACCATTTGTCTGGGCAGGGTCCAGAACCCCGGTAAGACATCGTGAGACACGCGAGGAAAAGCACGTGCCCAGAGGAACAGCACCCAGAACGTTCCAAGCAAAGCAACAGAAAGCAGCCAAAGGCAACCGACGGCAACCGTTTACGAGCACATCCGCTGTTTTCTGGCAACTTCCCGAGTCGGATATGCAGTTGCCGAATCTGCGCAGAAATGGTGTCGCCCCATCTGTATCTCGCCACCGCCTCCCCGGCCGCTTCCTGCCCCCCGGAGTGCGCCTAGGTATTCTCAAACAGGAACGTGTAAAAAATCGAACCCAGTCCGCCCAGACCCAAGGCTAAGATTCAGCGGAGACGAGAAAGAACGTGCAAAGAGCAAGCAGATATTGAGCAGTAGTGACCGGAGCAAGCAGAAAATCATAGGAATTCCTGTTTTTTGTTGCTCATTTTTTCGCTCCGTTTATTTGTTTTCAATTCCCGGCTTAAACTGTGGGAACATCTGGAACACAACAGAGACGCACCCAATCAACAAGCGGAAGCCAATAAGTTAGCGCCAATCCAGGAATAATACCCAACACCGCCGTCTAACAAAATGTCCCGAAACAACAGCAAGATAGTGCTGCGTGTGGACAGCCTGGGGCCGCTCCTACTGAACAACATGATGAACAACAAGGGCATCTTCGACAAGCTGATGTTCTACATCTGCGTGAATCTCAGGAAGCGGCTCGAGAAGGTCCCGGGGCTCCAGCAGTATCTTCGGATTGCCTACATCACCGCCACCACCACCAACGAGGAGCAGGCGTGTGCGCTTAGCCTGACGCTGCAGCGGCGCATTTCGACCCAGCTGACGCTTGTCAACAGCCAGGACAGCCAGGGGAAGCGCCGGTCCGACGAGAACGGGTTCTCGGCACTGCTGCACAACTACTACACGTTTGCCCTGGGCATGCTCCCGGCGAACGTGCTGTGCGACCCCGTGACCCAGATCTGGAAGTTGTTCCAGCAGGGGGCGCCGCTCTGCGTCATCTACAATGCGGTGAATCCAGGCAACCAGCTCCCAATAGTGTCAGCGGACGACACGAAGATCTGCAAAAGATCGGTGTACGACTTCTTGCTTCGCTGCAAAGAAGACCTCAACTTGAGAGACGACGAGTTGTTCCCCATCTCCTACGTCTTCAGCAACACAACCAACGACCTTCTCAAGGTGATCCAGGTGGTCAACATTGTGTTAGACCTTTCTCCAAGCTACTTTCTCGACATCAGCGAGCGGCTTGACCTCTTTGCTCAGATCCAGGGCCCGCGTGACGCGCGCTTCAATGTGGTGCGCGAGCTTGTCGAGACCGAGCGCAAGTATGTCCAGGACCTCGAGGTGATGCTTGCCTACAAGAACGAATTGCGGCAGGCAGAGCTCATTCCCCTGGAGTCGTTGCACTTGCTCTTTCCCAACCTCAACGAGATTGTGGACGTGCAGCGCAGATTCCTTATTGGATTGGAGGCTAACGCATTGGCCCCTCCCAAGTTGCAACGCATTGGCTCCATCTTCTTACATTCCCTGGAACCGTTCAAGGTCTATGAGCCCTGGTCGGTGGGGCAAAAGGCCGCGGCCGACACGATCGCCGCCGAAATGGCCTCCCTCGAACGCCTGTCGCTGCTCATCAAGGGCGAGCTTGAGCTCAACAGTTTCCTTTTGAAGCCCGTCCAGCGGCTCTGCAAGTATCCGCTTTTGCTCCGCGAGCTCATTAAGAACACCGACCGCACGTGGCCGCACTACAACGAGCTCTGCCTGGCGCTTCAGGCGCTGAAAGAGACTGCGACCCATGTCAACGAGGCCCAGCGCAAGGTCGAGAACTTGGTGCAGCTCAAGGAGTTACAGGAAAGGGTCTCGGACTGGAAGGGGTATGACATCAACAGCTTTGGCGATTTGCTCTACCTTGGCACATTGGGAGTCAGAGATAGTGATACCGAGAGAGAGTTCAACGTCTATCTTTTTGAGCAGATTATTTTGTTCTTCAAGGAGGCGATTCCCAAAGAAGCACAAAAGAAGAAGAAAAAGAATTCCATTGTGGTCGACGGGAGCAAAAACAAGTTGGAGCTCAAGGGGAGAATCTACATCCCGAACATCTACAATATCTCCCTGAACAGCGCGGGCAACCTAGTCGGCCACCTTTTGACCGTCTCGTGGAGCGGGTCACGTGACTCGGGCTCGTTCGTGATGCGGTTCCGCTCCGAGGAGACGCGGACCCAGTGGGAGACGTGCCTCAGGGAGTTGGTCAATCGTATTCGGGACGACTTTGATGAGACGCCTAAAGAGAACGGCCATTCTGCTGGGACTTACTCTCCACTGGAACACTCACGTGCCGGAAGCATGGTCAACCTTGAGCATGGCCATGGCAACAGCCGCTTACTCCGCCAGGACCAGCCTAAGTTACGTAACAACAGCCAGCTGTATTTCCCACAAGGCATCACCGCCAACCTGGTTGGCGACGAGACGCTTCGAAGCCGCACTGCCTCGTCGCTGCTGTTAATGAAGAACGGCAATATCTTGGTCCTGCCTCTTGGCGGGTTGAGCTTGCAGACCCCGATTGGCATGTCGGGCCAGTCGCTTCCATTGAACGGAGGCGTTGGTGATCCAGGGACCCCGGTGAGTGTGAACCCAGAGGACTGTATCAAGATCAAAATGCTGTACAAGCAGGATATTTTTACCCTTTTGGTTCCTAGACAAAGCGAATTGGCCGATTTGAAACGGCGCATTGAGAAGAAGTTGAAACAGTGCGGGGCCCTCATTACTTTGGAGACGATGAAGATCCGGTACCAGGACGAGGAGGGCGATTACATTGCGATTGACAGTAACGAGGACTGGGAATTGGCACAGGAGGTGGTGGAGGAGATCTTGGATAACAGTGGGGATAACATTTTGTCCATATGGGTTATTCAGCTCTGAGTTAATTCTACTTCAGCCGCGCAAAGCGAGTGCTGGAATGTTTACTCTCCTAGGGACATAGTATGAAGCCTGGTGAGCGAGGTGATGCAAAAAACGCAAATCCTGTAGTACGCCACTACAAGACACTGTATGTGCTCAAGTTCCTTCATATCTGCAGCCGGCTTTGCAGGCACAGTAGCGTAAATAAGTGATACTTCAGCTCATCAGTGCTTTTGCTTTTGATCTCGCCACCTTTCTCACTTGTGCTCAATGAAACACTGTCGGCCCTGCTGAAAAGAGACGCACTCCTTCCGTCTGACTTCAGACACTTTGCGGCGCACGAATAGTACGTTAATGGACCCATGGTAGCTGCCATGCTCTGATTCCCTGCTAATTCGACTATAGTATATGTTGCAATGGACGATCGGTTCTTAGGCGTAGCAGTGAAGCAGTGTAGCAGGGAATTGACATAGTGGTGCAGCCAATGTGCTGCACGACAAACATTGGTGCAATGCCTCATTCACAAAGGTAATGACAAAGACTATTTGCCAGGAATCGTAAGCTTGTGTAGCTGCTGTTACAGCTCGGTATTAGGCTTCATAAAGAGCAGATCCAATGATGTCAGCGTTTGCTGCTACTTAGCAGTCGTGATGATATCCTAAAATAAAGTTATTCATTATGGTATATCGAGCAGTGCATTGGCAACCGCAAAGGCAAATGCTATCTGCTAGTTTCTTCACAGCTGACCAGTCCACTGCCTGCATGATGCATGATGAGGAAAATCTACCATACTGCACAGAGTAAGGAAACATACACCCCGTTGAAAAACAAAGTAATCACTAGTGGGCCCGCTAGTCTAGTGGTAGGGAGAGATTGGGATAGGTTGCAAGTGAGACTTGCAACAGGTTCGAGCCGCGGAGTCGGCATAATTTGACGGGGACACTGTGGGTTGCCACGCAGTTAACCGTCAAGAGATACACTACAAAATAATCACACCACAAAATAAAATAATAACGATATACGACAGTTGCTAAATCAAAATACTAATATAATAATAGAAAATACTAAATATGCTTAAGAATACAAAAAACTCAATACAAAAATACAGTGTAAAATACTGCACAAGATACCACACTTTTTGGCTCAGTAATGCTACGAAAGGCAGCAACTGAAAGATGCTAAACTTCTTAACACACAGCAGAATACATAAGAACCACATAGCACATAAGGTATACAAAAGAACCCGTAGCTTCTCGAGAAGTGCTCTCTGTAGCGTAATATCGAGCTCCCTGTGTCCTGGAATAAAACACTCGTGCTGGACTTGTTTGCTTGTTTGCATTTGCGGCAGCCTACAATAAGAGATGCTAAATAATGTATTAATCTATGTTCAGTTTTTTGATGGTGTACACAAGTATGCCACTTTCGAGGAACGGGATGTTAAGAGCTGCTTGCAGTAATTAACATAGTTCAGGTACAACATTGCAGCACACAGACTGTGCCCGTGCAATGATCAAGTCATATAATACTTTGGCCCATCGCCGCCCTCCGGCACTGTCCAGTTGATCTCCTGGATCGGATCCTTAATATCGCACGTCTTGCAATGGATACAATTCTGCGAGTTGATCTGAAACTTCTGCGTCCCATCCTCCTGCGGCAAGTACTCATAGACGCCGGCAGGGCAGAATCTAGACTCAATTCCCTGGAACTTTTCAAACACTTTCTCACTTCTCTCTTTGAGAGCCGCCTCGGAATTGTCTTTCACACGAAGATGGCACATCTCGTGCTCGTCGTGATGCGTCCCCGTTCTGCTCACAGATGTCATCAAGTCAAACGTCACTTTTCCATCCGGCTTCGGGTACTCGATCTTGTCGCACTCAGCAGCGGGCAACGTCTTCTCGGCGTCAGTGTGGCCGTAGCCAAACGTCCAGCCAGTTTGTCCTTTGAGCAAAAAGGTGTCCAATCCAGAGTAGAGAAGACCGCCATACAAGCCGAGGGGCGAGTTGAACGAGGGACGGACATTCCGCACCTCGTAGAGCTCCTCATAAGCCCAGGAGTTGTAGAACGAATCCTCGTAGGACTTCAATTGAAGATCCTTAGGGTCGAATTCCTCACCGCTCTGCTTGAGATTGTCAAACAAAGTCTGGGCCGCCAACATACCGGACTTCATCGCGGTATGACTCCCCTTGATCTTCGGCACATTCATGAACCCGGCAGCACAGCCAACCAACAACCCGCCTGGAAAATAGAGTTTCGGAATGCTCTGCGCGCCGCCCTCATTCAAGGCACGTGCTCCGTACGAGAGACACTTGCCCCCTTCGAGGATGTCTTTGTAGAACGGGTGCAGCTTCATCATCTGGAACTCCTGGTACGGATTGAGCCACGGGTTCTCGTAGTCAAGGCCGACGACCAAGCCCACAGTGACAAGATTGTCGCCAAAATGATACTGGAACCCGCCGCCATAAGCAGAGTTGTTCAACGGGTAGCCAACAGAGTGGCCCACGAACCCCTTCTCAAAGTTCTCGGGCAAGACCTCCCACACTTCCTTGAGTCCAATTCCGTAACTCTGGGGTTCGCAGTCCTTCTCGAGATTGTACTTCTTCATTACCTGCTTCGTCAACAGCCCCCTGCACCCCTCGGCGAACACAGTGGCCTTCGCTCTAAACTCCATGCCCCTTTCGAACAGGTCACGTGGCTGGCCGTCTTTGCCAATGCCCATGTCCTTCGTTGCAACTCCAACGACGGTGTCGCCGTCGTACAAAATCTCGCTCACCGAGATGCCCGGATACACCTCGACCTCGAGCTCCTCGGCCTTCTCTCCAAGGTACTTGACCATCTCGCTCATCAGCACTATGTAGTTCTTGCCCTTGTTCTTCAACTGCGAGGGCTCCGGAACGGGCACACTGTAGCCGTCACTCAAGAACCGCATCGAGTCACGCGTGACTAGCGTGGCCAACTCCTCAGGAAGCGGGCACTGCCCGTCCTCGCTTCCCTCTGGAAAAAGCTCCTGCAACGCACGTGGCTCGATCACGGCCCCCGAAAGAGTGTGACTTCCCACTTCCGGGGCCTTCTCCAACACAACCACGCGGAGCGTCCCCTCGGTGTCGAGCTGCTTGAGCTTGATGGCGGTGGCAAGACCCGCGGGCCCGGCCCCCACAATGCACACGTCCACCTCGTCGCTGTCGCGTTCCATCAAGAGGGGAGAGTCTTCATCGGTGGAGTAGTGACGTCGTCCGACAAAAAACCCTTTACTGCGGCCGCCTGGCAAGAAACCGCTTCCGCTGCGCACTTTGTTTTCCGCTCTCTGAGGGACTTGCACATTCGCCAATCTGCTACTTCTTGTGCTGATGCTGAGTGATCTCGTCACGAGACGTATAGAGGCGGCCTGCGTCGGCGTGTGCCTTATGAACTTTGAAAGCATTCTAGAACGAGATTCGTGTGTTTCAAGTCAAAACAAAGGGGTTAGGCGTTCCAATATATACCTCCTGTATTCTGTTCTGGTCTGGCCTTCGCAACTCTTCGCCGTGAGTGCTATTGAGTCAGTGAAAAATCATGCATGATGCACGTGACCAAATGGCATCGGCTGAGAGGTGTCGAGCCAATAAGAGGCGTGGAAAAGATAAGCAGCAGTCCGCGAGCCGGGAATTAATACCTAGACACAGTATTTGGTTGCTGATAAAGATAAAAACTACTTGCCCAATTCAAGTGTTGCAACGGACTCCTGCAAAAATTATTTTCCTCACGCATGCATACTTTTGGTGCTGGGTACTGTTGCTGCTGAGTGCATACCGCGAAGATCTTCCACAAACCTCTTCGTGAATCGACCTGATTTAGAGCCACAAATCTCCTACAGAATCGACCTAATTTAGAACCACATATCGCTCTCACAGCTTGGCCCTACTCTGCTGCAGTAATATAAGAGTATTCATTTCACCGAAGCAAGAACTAAGCAAGAACTAAGCGAGAACTAAGCAAGAACGAAGCAAGATCGGAGCAAGATCGGAGCAAGAACGGAGTACGAACGGAGGCTATTTCTCACTAACAGAGTACTCAACCAAAGACTCTCTCAAAACGGCTCCCTACTGCATGGGCTCCGCCAACGCACTGCTACGGTTTGCACCGGAATGGACTGAGACAGTATGTTACCAGCGGGTCCTGGCTTCCCGTTTGGGCCTCGTCGGTAAAACATCCACGTACACTCAGTGCCGTGGGGAATTGGCTGGAAACAAGTGTTTTTGTAGTTTAGACATTGTAAAGTGGACAGTACAGGCTGTAGACTGTGGAGAGTCGCTTTTCGAGGTACGCACTCTGGGTTCTGAATTGGGCTGCCTGGCTCTCCAATCGGGCCCGGCAAGGGCAGGTGGCTGCCCACATCACGTGATGGTATTAGCCACGTGACGCTATGGAGAAGGGCGACCCGAGGAGTGACTCGACGGGTATGTATGTGAGGTTCTGCACCCGAGCGCACCCGCCAAACTCTGTTCGAAAATTAACTCTGGCACGGGCCACAAGAATCAAGGAAGAGAGCAGTGGGAAGGAAGACAAGACGCCCGGGAAAGATCCAGCAAGGAACAAGAAAGTCACACTACCACAGCTCACTCCAGGGCTTCTCGGTGCAAAGTCCTTCTACTGAAAAAGTCTCTTTCCTGCGTTCGATTTGGGCCGCCCCACGACCTGCTTCTGATCTTTGACTCGTGTTGACTTGAAGTCAACTTAGTGCAGTGCGATTTCTTTTTATAAGTGGGAATCCACAAAAAATAAAAATTATCGAGGAAAACAGGGAGACGAAAAGCACCCACGCACTGGGAAGTGACAATAAGAGAAGTCTTAGTGTCCAACAAGTGGACAGCAAAATACACTCCCGGATCATTTTAGATCAACCCGTCTAGCACACACCCTCCGACCACTGTTGCCGGCCAAGTCGTCCCCCGCTTTCATGACCCACTCCCTGACCCGCGAGAAGCGCGCAAAGCTTCTTGCGCTCAACCCACATGTGATTCAGATGGAGACCCGGGCACACCTGGCGACGTTCAGCCAGTACAGCGACGACATCTTCCAGCTGTTGCTCAAGCTGGAGAAGAAGCACCTTGCGAATTTGAAGCTGTTCAAGCTGCAGCAGGAGCTCACCGCGGAGCTTCGGTTGTTGTTGGTCGACTTCATCATCGACAAGTGCAGCCGGCTTGGTCTTGCGCAAAGCACGTTGTTCCTTGCTGTCAGCCTTATTGACCGCTACTGCCTGACGAGGCAGCTCAAGAAGCTCCACGTGCAGCTCCTAGGCCTCACCTGTTTGTGGATCGCGTCCAAATACAACGACAACAAACACCGTGTGGCACAGCTATCGGAGCTCGTTGAGTTTGCGCTGCACCAGTTTTCGGCGCACTTGTTTTTGGAGATGGAGACCCATGTATTGGACAACCTCGGGTGGGCGGTGGCAACGCCGACCCAGGACGTGTTTGTCGATTACTATCTCAACAAGTCGTTTTTCCAGAAAGACAATTCGACGCTACTCCATGGCAATTACGAGAACCACTACTACTTGTTTTTGAAGAGCGGCGCAAACTTCATGTGCGAGCTCTCGCTCATGTACCCGCTGATTGCCTTGGTGTACAAACCTCTGAAGATCTCGTTCACGGCACTCATGATCTTGAATAACTGCTACAACAACGAGTACTATAATCGCTTGATCTTGCCCACCGACGACTCGTCCAAGGAGCTATTCCGCCTCTTGCTCGACTGCTTCCGCTACCGGTTTCCTAACTCGTTCCACTGCAAGTACTTTGGAACTCACAAGAAAAGAAAACACGACTCGTTCGATGCCCTGGTGGTCAACACGACTGTAGTGTACTCGCTGATCATCAACTACACCAGGGAGCTCGACCAGACACTCAAGAAGCTCCAAACAATCACCGACTCTCTGTTCGGTACTCTCCCACTGTCCACCTTGCAACAGCCATCGCCGGCCGCTTCCCGGTCCGCCTCGGTGCTGTCGACTGCTTCTTCTCCGATCCTGCTGCGGATGCCGTCTTACAGCGACCCCGAGTTCCTTCACGGCTCTCTGGGAAGCGCCGGGTCGCAGAACTCGAGTGCCAGCCTGTTGTTCAGCCACAAGCCGCCGCTGCTGGCAGGGTCGCCGCTTTCGCTGATCCCGCTGCCCCAAAGCAGAGGGCCTGCCATCTCCAACAAGGCACCAAGCAACAAAGCGTCGATGGCCAAGATGTCCCACAGCGCGTTGGGCAAAGCACAGAGCAAGGCGGGCCTCAGCAGAGCACTAACGAGCAAGGTGACGAGCAAGATGTCGAACCAGCTGCTTGCTCACGTGCTAAGCAAGCCGGCGCACCCCGGCGACGACCCACACCTCCGCCGCTCTGCTTCCTTGATGAACCCAGGCAAGCAGGCGGTCAACGTTCCCTCCGCCTACGACTATCAGCGGTTGCTCAATCTCAAAAAGCCGCTGCAGCCCGCGCAATTTCTGAGCAGCTTGAAGTTGCTGTCGCACAAGAGCTGTGGGGATGTCAGGAAAAGGGCGAGGCACGCAGGCAGCGATCCCCTATGGTAGCACAGGGCCTTGCCATACAATGTTTCCAGCACACTGCGAAGCAGTTAAGCCTTGCCATGTTTCCAGCACACAGCCACATGTTGTGGTCTTTTTTTGCTGAGCAGCAGAGCATGGCTTGGCTGCCCCACTTATAGCAATACTACCACCTCGGATACTTTGCTACTGGCTATGACCCCTTCGAGAGATCTCGCCAGTGCCTATATACTATAGCATAGCTCCAGCTATCAATCTACGTTTTGAACCGGAAGTAACACGGAGGAAAGGAAAGTGTCACAGCGAAGCACGTTGAGAACAGCACGGTGCGCGCTTCGTCGCGCACCGTCTTACTACTGGCGAAGCCAGGGGCTGCAGAAGAAGCAGTGGCTCAATTAGAAGAATCAGTGGCTCAATTAGAAGAAGCAGTGGCTCAATTAGAAGAAACAGTGGCTCAATTAGAAGAAACAGTGGCTCAATTAGAAGAAGCAGTGGCTCAATTAGAAGCAGTGGCTCAACCAAAAGTAGTGGCTCGTAGTACTGGGAAACTCTAGCAGTCACTGGCGAAACATCAATAAAACATGATTCTGAGCTATCAACTAAAAAGGCCCCTCCTTGGTCCCTTGATCCCCTGCTTGGGCCCTGCTATGTCCTTTGTACTTTTTCCAAAATAGCTAAAGCCACAGCAGACCAGTGAACGCCTTCGAAATCCTTAGGGGACCACTTTTGGTTCAGCTTTCGCTAATCTCTGGGGTAAGAGTGATCTAATGTGGCCGCGCACACAGTGAAGCGAAAGCATATACATTGGCAAAGCATATACATTGGCAAAGCATATACATTGGCAAAGCATATACATTGGCAAAGCATGTAACACCGCAGCACATTGGCTTCGCCAATGCACTGCTCACTGCTCATCAAGTGTTCTGGAAACTCGCAACGCAGCTCCGCCAATGCACTGTTGGCGATCTGCTCTAAGCCACAACCCACCCTTTTGGGACGCAGCCAGTAAAAATCCACGCTGATCAATATCTCGTGGGGAACGCAAGCCTCATCGAAGAACGCAGTACGCCGCGCTTCAATGCGGCATCTCCTCAAAGCATTTACCAGCATCTACAATAAGCGAAGCGCGTAGCAGCCGTGTCAATAGTAATAGCATGCTGCAAGACACTTGCAACGCACTTCGCCATGCACAACGCGGCCGAATATCTATGAGCAGAGTCGCGCCGCTTATCTCACGCACAAGGCACGAGCCTACGCCCTGCCTAGCTTCGACGTAGCAATCAATAGTCGTGTAGTGTCCCCCAAATGGGATCCCAGAGCTAGCGCGCGCGCTATGCAGCTGGAATTGGCATAAGCGGAGGACTGAAAAGCCACAACGCTGCCCCACATGCAGAGCAACCCACATAGAACGCCCACATGCAAAGCCCACTTAGAGAGAGCCCGAGAGTCCGAGAGCCCACTTGAAAAACCTACATAGAAAACACAGGCTAAGAGTGGAAACAGGCTAAGAGTGGAGTCGCAGCACATTGGCGGAGCCAATGTAATGCTCCATGACATCATCGGAAGAAGCTGTGCACCATTTTGCAGATCAACACGCACGATCCATGCAAGTCCAGGGCGTGTTTTTCCACACAGAGCTGGGGCCACAACCAAGGACTGTTGAACAAGGAACGAACTCGTTCTACGACAAGCAGCATGGAAGCCCACATAGAAAACCTACATAGAAAGCACAGACTAAGAGTGGAGTCGCATCACACTGGTCCGCCGATGCACTCCTCACATCTTTTGCTTGGCGCTTTCTCTGGAATATGCAAGCAAATGCTGTCTGGTCCTGCGTAATGCCCCGGTGTATATGACCGGTGACCCATGCACGGTTTCCAATGGGGAATTAAAAATTTGGCCTGCGGTTTTAGTTTTGTTCAAGAAAAGTTTGACACGAGACCCTGGGGAATACTCAAGGGACCACGCTGACAGTTTTGGACACCTCGCTCTACTGCTCTTAGACCAACGGCTTTGCTATTTTTAGGCGATCCTCGACTTTTGAGCGTCCTTTTATACCCGATCCGGACGCCACGAAACCCAGATTCGCACACCAAGGGAGCGCGTAATTAGAGCCTTACAAAGTCTTTGACACACAGACCACATCAAAACTTCAGATACTCAACGCCATTTGAAAAGCTTCACAGTCCAACAAGCATCAGAATAATGATCTTCTCACATACACTACTACTACTTGCCTGCCTCGCGAACGTGGTTCGCTCAGCAGACTTCTGCTCCTCGATGAACTCAGGGCCCCTGCTCCCCAAGCAAAGTTCCTCGATGAACCACGGCTTCTGCACAGACCACTGCTCTGGCTTTGCGCTCGCCATCATCCAGGGCGACCAGTGCTACTGTTCCCAGAGTCTTCCGGCGGAACACGAGCTCACGACATGTAACACCCCATGTGCCGGGTGGCTGTCCGAGATGTGCGGCGGTGACGGAGTGTTCACCTACATTGTGTTGAAGGACGACTATCTCCAGCTCAGACTGCAGGACCACCCGTATCAGAGCGGGAGTTCGACGTCGCAGGCCAGTAGCCAGACTGGCTCGTCACTGGGAACCCTGGCGTCGGCCACCGAGAGCCAGGAGCCCGCTCTGCTGTCTCTGGACGGATCCCAGAGCGGGTCGCAAGCGGCAGCGACCTCTGGCGTCACGTCTGGAACCACGACGTTCACTTCCCTGGACGTCACTGTGGTCCAGACATATAGCAGTACCATCTCTCAAAGCCACAGCACCAAGTCTGCGTCGAACAGTGACGGCTCCAGCTCTACTTCCGCGGCCCCGGGGGCCGCGACCCTGGTTGCCTCGCTCAGCAGCAACGCCCAGAGCAGCTCACAGGAGCAGTCCAAGCCAAAGCTGTTCATGAGCTCTACGGGGAAGGTGGCGGGTCTTTTCACGGGCATAGCAATTGTGGTGGTCTTGCTTGTGGCCGCCACCATTTTCTTCTGCCTACGCCGCAAGTATGCGCGCTCCAACCTGCTGACACAGGACTTTGGCTCTGGGTTCGGGGCTAGCGACGTGCTGAACGAGAAGAGCTTGTTCTACAAGCAGGCGGAGCACAAGCCGGATACAAACTTTTTGGACGATCGATTGCAGCCGCCGATCAACATGATTGATCCGAATGCGAGTACGGTGAGTTTGCAGGATAATAAGGATTACACGAGGCCGTTGAAGGTGGTCAATACTTAGTGCATCGAGCGAAGCGAGATGCGCGAAGTGTTGTCCGCTTACTGGAAGCAAAGTGCATCGAGCGAAGCGAGATGCTCCAAGTGTTGTCCCCTCACTTGCAGTAGAGCTCTGACGCTCCCTAGAATTTTGCTCCGCCGGCCCACAGGAAAGCCCAGAGGCTAAGAGTGGAGTTCTGCACAGCAGCACACTGGCTTCGCCAATGCACTGCTACCAAGATGACCATTTCTTGCCATGACTATAATACATATCGTTTGCCTGTCTAATTAATGATTCAATAAAAACCGTATCGAGCGAAGCGGGATGTGATGACTCGCTTACCACGAGCTGTACCTTGGCTTTGCCAGCGGCCAGTGAATGTATGAGCTCTCCAGTTCATGCTGAGATGAGCAAGATGCTTTTCACGGGGACTGTAATTGAATGAAAACTCGCGGTTGGCTACTAGGGATTTTGCCAAATGACACTGCCTTGAAATTGCCGTAACAGGTGCAGCGCGTACTTCATTCTGAAGTATCACACCCCCGGATAGGGTCATTGTAAGAGATCAATGGCAAAGCAAATGGTCCGTAAAAGGAAGAAATAAATTTAACATTACGTAACCATATCAACAGGAGACTGGTGATGTATCGAGTCGGAGTGCCACCTACGGGCATGCGATTATTGTTTGCTTTGCCAAGCAAGACAGTGCGACAAATATGGGAAAGGAGCAAGCCAGAACCACAGTCGAGAGAAGTGAGACGCAGAACCCAAAATGTGTCAGCACAAATTGAGCAACGCTCAGGCAACACTCGGCCAAAACTCAGCCAACACTTGGGCAACACTCAGCCAGTACTTAGTCAACAGTTGGGCAACAATTGGGCGACACTCAGCCAGTACTTAGTCAATACTTGGGCAACACCCAGCCAACACTTACACTTTGGGTCTCGGGCCTCACGTCTCGCTTCGCTCGACGCTCGGCGCTCGATCTGCGGTCGCTGACCTCACCACGTCAGCCGGTTTCCAGACAAGCCCAAACCTTGCTTGTGCACCTCAACCCCATGCAGGGCCAAACTCTGAAGCGGTGCCATGGTTTATCCGATTAGTCATCGGTCATCCAGACCAACCCTGGCACGGTCAATGTCGGGCGCTCTCTAAGCCTAGCTAGTGTGCCAGAAAGAGTAATTCTCCAAGGTCAGCCACTGGAGAGTGTAATGCTGCGTGGGACACCATTCGGGTTACTGATTTACTTTCTGCTCTTGGCAAAAACCCACTGAGCAAAGCACAGCAGTGGACCGCGAAGCACGGCAGTTGCGAGCAGTACAAACAGTAATTTGCGATTAGCAGCCGCACACAGCAGTTTGTGATTGCAGTCATAGCAGACTGCTCCACGGCTGATGATGTGATTAAGGTTTGGCGCGATACACCTTGCAGGGCGCCGCGAACTCAGTTGGGCGAGGGCCTGGGGAGCAGTGTTTTGCGGCTGACAAATGTCGCTGGGCAGATGTAGCTGGCCTGAAAAATGGCAGCTGGGCCTGACAAATGCCCAGGCGCGGTGTTACTCCTAAGTCCGACCAAAGCAGATGCATAGTGTGTGGCTAGTTTGAAGGGTCAAGGGTGACTAAAAGCGGTGGTAAGGGAGTGAGATTTTGCTTTGCATCGGCTTTGCATCGTGTCAGGCTCTGCCAGGCGTCGCGGCTCTGGTCGGGGCCTGCTCGGACAAGCCTCGGAGACCGCACGGCTCAAAGTGGTGGGCGGCAGGCGGTGGCAGGCGGTGGGACAAGGTTGCGGTGAAGGTCGGGCCACCGTGGGCCGTCAGCCAAGATGGTGTGGCATTGCGATTTGAGTGGACCGCACGCCGATGCCACTGTTTTTGAGTCACTTATTGCAAAAAAGCAGTGAAAGCAGTGGTTTCACTGCTTTCTGCTTTCACTGAGTTTACACCCCGTGGGCCTGGCCTGAGTATCTTGCCTTGCCTGAGTATTTGTCCGCCTGACGCCTTTCCCACATCGAGTATCTCCGCTGGCTTCGCCCGCTTGCGCCCGCCGCCCACACCCGCCGCCCACCGGTTAGCCCCGTAATCCCCGACAGTATCCCCGCGAGCCGCCGGCTTGGGCTGAACCCAGCGCTGCAGCCAGATTATTAATACCGTTGTTTGCGCCAGGCTGCAGGAGCCCGCAAGTATATAGATGGAGGGGGCCTCACACATAGCCAAGACTCAGCCAAAATTAAGCCAAAAATTTAACACACCATGAATACGGACCCCTCACCAAACGAGCACGACAACAAAAAACCGCGGGCCCGCACCCTGCGCGCCTGCAACTACTGCCGCCAGCGCAAGGTCCGCTGCAACGGCTGTGCCCCGTGCGCCAGCTGTGTCAAGTACCTGGTTCCGTGCCAGTACAGCGGGGGAGCCGTCGAGAAGATCCGCAAGAAGCCGCGGGTGAGACGGCCCGAGGGCCCGCTCAGCCCCGACAAGCTCACGATCAGAAAGTTGGAGGCCCGCGTGCACTACTTGGAGAAGAACGTGCAGACGTTGTTCTCGAAGCTCGACAACTTCTTGACCTACACCAATATGAAGATTGATTACTACCATGGGCCGGAAAATCGCGAGGCAGAAAATGGCGAGGCAGAATCCGATGAGGACGTGAATTATGAGGAGGTGAATTACGAGGACCAAGTTGGCGGTGCCCCGTTTGACACAAACCAGCTAAAGCGCTGCGACACGACGTCGTCGCTGGGGTCGTCGGTGGACTCGGTCGATCTCTTTGCGATTGCGGGCCTTGACCCACAGCCGTTGGACTCGGGCACGAGCAGCTCCATCCACTCGCCGGGCCTGGACTCTGCCATGTACGTGCCGCCCATGGAGTTTTTGGAGAAGAAGGATGCTTTTTTGCCCAGCGCCGAGTTTGCCCACCTCATCAATATCCCGAACCTCTTGGGGCTGAAGGAGTTGGGCAGTTTCTTGCAGGACGAGCAGAGACGGGTGGAGGACGAGTCCTTGTTTGGCACCGGGATCAATTGCTGAAATACCCAGGACATTTTTAGACCGCTGGACGTTGACCGCCAGTGGGTTTGTTGATGACGAGATGAAGACGATACGCTATGATTTATGATTTTTGTTCCTGTATATACGTGTTAACCTGCATATAGCAATGACAATGTAGCAGTGCACTGGGTAGCAGTGCACTGGCGTAAGCCAGTGTGCTGCGAAATCATCAAAGTAGTAGCACACAGCACAGTGGCGAAGCCAGTGTGCTGTTACTCATAATGACTGTGGCTATTGACCGTGTGCTGCAAAGTCATCAAAGTAGCAGTGCACTGTCAATAGCCACAGTTGTTGTGAGTCAGCACGCAGGCAATAGCCACAGTCATGGTGAGGAACAGTGTAGCACACGGTCAATACCCATAGCTATTATGAGTAACAGCACACTGGCAACAGCCACACTAATTGTGAACAACAGCGCAGCACACTGTCAATAGCTATAGCTATTATGAGTAACAGCACACTGGCTTCGCCACTGTGCTGTGTGTAAAGTGAACCCGTGATGCGCGATGTGTCTCGTTTTCCCTTTTCCGGTCTGCTTGGATCTATTATTAGAATCACCTTGACCAAACACAATTGTTTACGAGTCGCAACTGCAATATATGTCTACAAATGCTGACACATGTTTACACATGTGTTTACACACATGTGGTGCGTGCATAGATCGACGCAGGAAGTGCATACATCGTTAATGCGATGTAGAACACTTGGAGCATTACAAGACAGTCGTAACGGCGTGCATTATTAGTAGCTGTCGAGAAGCAAGAGCAGAGCAAAGAACAAGAGCAGAGTGTGAAGCTGGAAGGCTTGGTAGAAAAAATGAGCTAAGCAAGAAGCTGTGGGCTGGGTCGAATGGTGCGGCTTGGCTCTATGGCACACGCGCCGCTCCAAAATGGGACGCAGAAGTTGCATGTTGCCCCAAATCATGGGGAGCAAAGCCAACAACCAAAATAAATGGGCTTGGCCCTTGCGAGTCTCGGGCCGGGTGTCACCAAAGGTGGGGTGTAACCAAAGGTGGGGTGTAACCAAAGGAGGGGTGCAAATCAGGTGGGTGTAACCAACGGTGGGTGTGGAAGGGTATTTTCACCGCTCATGTCTAACAGTGCTCATGTCTAACAATTGTGCAGAGCATGTGGGTGACAGTGGGCATCGATGTGGCCATGGCCATGACGCCGTGCTCAAAGCAAGATGGCAAGCATCGCCAACAAGCTCCCCCCGAGGCTCCCCGTGACCAAGTTCGCGTGGTTGAGCTTGCTTCCAAAAATGATGCTTCCACTCACGTAGCTGGCGGAAGCGGTCTGGTTCGAGGCGGCGCTCGACGAAGCAGCGGCGTTGGACTTGGTTGTCGCCACGGCGTGTGTGGTGACCACCGCGGTCGAGGACGCCACAGTGGAAGAAGACACCACAGTGGTCTTGGTCTCAGAGGTGCTCTCGGAGGCAGCAGCAGCAGCAGAGGCAGCTGCAAGAGCAGCCGCAAGGTGTTTGCAGGACAACATCAAAAAGGTTTGCGCAGTGTATTGTGTAGTTCTATGCACAAAGGATTCGCCCACGCTAAATATATATGGCATGATTTCCCCAAACTTTTTCGATCGGTGCTATTGTTTGAGACATTGTTGCACCGCCTGTGCCAAGCCTCTGCTTTTAACTCGTGCAGCGCTGCATCGCCGTGCGTGCCAGAAGAACAAGACGCAAAGGCAGTCAACAAGCAGCGGAAAACACCAGTTTTTCAGCACAAAAAAAAACCGCCAGCCTCAAGGTAGTTTTTTCAACCGGAATTACGTTTGGTGGGGTGTTTTAGAGCGCGGTGGCGAGCAGGGGCGCACCATTTGCCGGCGCTTATGGTGCTGGGGCCCAGCCCCGGTGCTGCGGCCCATGCATATGGAGTTTCCACACTAGCATTATGTTTCCAGATCGGGCCTAATTTTGCTCGAGCGCGAAAATCCAGCGTTCCGAGTGGATCGTGTTGCAAGAAATGATCCGTGGCAACAGCTCAATGTGGCAAAGTAAAACCATGCACCCATCCTTTCTCCAAACCTAAACCGTGAGCAGTGCATTGGCCGAGCCAGTATGCTGCGGTGTGTGACTCCACTCAGCCTCTGGGCTTTCTATGTGTGAGAGCGGTGCCTAATACATTGTAAATCGCCAACACCCAGAACCTAAGATCCTGTGCCGCCACCTCACAACCTTGCATTGTAGTAGTGCATTGGCGGAGCCCCCTCTTAGGCTTTGGGCTCTCTATGTAGGCCATCACAACAAGCCTGCTTCTCCCGTGCGTATTCTATTGCTTCTCCCCGCACCCTCGAGGAATACGCGCCTCCGTTTTGCATTTCTTCCCAATCGCCGCCATCTATAGACAATTAAGGTTTGCCGGCCGCTTTTGGCCTGGCCAGTGTCTCAGATTGGCCGCCCACTTTCTATACTTCTTCCAGATTTGGCATGTTCCAGAGCAACCGAAACCCGTTCTCGCACCCAGTTTCACCGTAAGCCACCCCATGGCTAAGCCAAAAGCCACGCTCAAGCCTTGTGCCTATTCCCTTGCTTGGCGATGTTGACTCGTTTTTTGTGACTCGTAATCCGCTGCTACTGTGGCACCACACTACTGCCGCCCCGCTGCGGACTACTCGATAAATTAGATTCTTTTGGGGTGCGCTGATCGCTGGCAGAACCCTAAACTGCCCAGCACTGGGGTCCTGACTCGCTAGACTGTCGTTCTTCCCCAAAACCGTTTCAGTCAGGTGATAAGAGCAGTGCATTGGCGAAGCCAATGTGCGGCGATGATTTGTCTGTGTGGATAATATGTGTGGATGTATTCATCAAGTAYACTCATTAGGAACTGTCGCAGCWCATTGGCTTTGCCAATGCACTGCTTGGMYAAAAAAACCTTTCTTCCGCCTCTCTTCTTGACAATTTCCCAATCGGCTTCCCATAAATGTATACACCCACACAGTCTGCTTGACTGTCAATTTCCGTGATCATCACGATAACCGGGCGGATCATCCGGGATGCCCGCGCTGATCAAAAAATGTATTTCTGTACATTTCAACTGTGGGATCAATTTCAATCGTGGAATCAGTGTCCCAAGGTGAATTTTACATTTTTATGACTGGGCAGCTTCTGAGTTGAGACAACCCTTACATTCTGTCTCTATGCTGTAATCCCCAAGCCCACGAAGCCATGCTCATGCCACGTGACAGTGCATATCGTGGATATCTCCGAGTCGGACGAGTCGGACGGCGTTCACGTGATTATCCGATCGAACCTTCCGGTGCGTTCCGGCGTGCTGGATCTGAGTTTGCATATGATAAATAATTTTTGTGCTTGAAAATTCTTATCAAAACTATTTAGCCAACAAATTTTGACCCACTAACCTCAAACTCGCTCAAGCATTTGAGATCAAAAACTTTCTCTATAGTATCATACATCTATTGAGTATCTAAATGAAGATCTTCGAATCACAGTGCTCCTTCAGCTACCCATGGGAACAGGTCTCTGCCGCCAATTGGAAAAAGTACCCGAACGAGATGTCCACCCAGGTGGTGGCGGTCGACGTGTTGCGCCGGGAGGTGGACCAGAAGACAAGAATTCTCAAGACGGAGCGGCTCATTACCGTCGAGCAGCCGATCCCGCTGTGGTTGAACTTCCTTGTGGGCGGACTCAAGCGGTCCTACGTGCGCGAAATCTCTGAGGTCGACCCGATCAACAAGATTGTGACCATGCGCTCGGTCAACCTCACGATGAGCAGCTTGCTCCAGGTCCATGAGACCGTCACGTACAAGCCCGATCCGCAGGACTCGAACAAGACGATGTTCAACCAGGAGGCTCAGATCACGGCGTACGCGTCCATCAAAAAACTCTGCAACAAGGTGGAGGACTGGTCGTTCCAGCGGTTCGACATGAACGCCCAGAAAGGACGTGCTGGGTTTGAGACGGTGTTGCAGAGCGTCAGCCAGAATTGGGACAACGTCAAGACGAGTGTGTTGGATGAGGTGACTGAGAAGGTCAGGGGCGGTGTTTTCCGCTGAGCATTAGCAATGGCGAGCGTCAGCGAGACATTGCGACAAATAGCCAAGGCGCAATAGCAATGGCGAGCGTCAGCGAAACATTGCGGCAAATAGCCAAGGCGCAATAGCCAAGACGCTTCTCATTGCAAGACGCTCGCCTTTGCAGCAAGTAGCCAAGAGAGACAAGTTCCAGTTGTGCCGGCTGACGCTAGCGGCTGGCTTCTTTCCCAGAGCTTCACAAGCTCGAATTACTCAGATTATATATTCACACACTTTCGAGGCAGTTGCCTGCTATTTGAAGCAGCGGTGCCTGCATATCCACAGATTTCGGAGCGGCGCTTGGCCAGGGCTCTCTTGATGCCCTCCTTTGGCCTGGCCCTCCCTGCATGAGTTGATTTTAATGTTTTTACGGTGTTTGGCATTTTCTTTGGTGTTGATTGTTCAGATTTATAAATGATATTGCATGAGAGCGTATAGCGTAGAGCGCAGGAAAGTTGGAGAGTGGTTTTCAGTGATTGGCCACTGGCTCATGACTACCACGCCAAATGCAGAAAGGTGCTCAGTAGCTTGTGAGACCTCCACTAGGCAATAGCAGCTGGCGAACTGAGAGTGTGCGGCAAAATAGTTGCTGAGATTTAGCAGAAGATCAGGTGAGTGGTAGGCAGCTCAGTTGAAGTAACGCTCGTCGCTTTCGCGCCCCGTCCACTAGCGAGGGTAAGCGAGACACTGCTAAGTGCTTTGTGTTTCTGGCGTCTTGTTCACAGTGTGTCTGGTTCACAGTATGGTGCCTCGTTTACAAACTCAATGATACGCCATATTGTGAACGAAACACTCACTGCAATAGTGATACCGCGCCGTCTTGCACTGTGAACGAGACACATTACTGTAATCAATACACCACATAGTTAACGAGATCGCACTGCATTGAGACACCATACTCTAAACGAGATACCGCACCGTCTCGCTTACGTTCGCCAGTGCAATGCACTCTACTGTTTCTAAGTGATTTGTAAATTAACTAACTAGCAAGTAGCACGCATACGCCCGCCACTCTCCGGCTCAAGCGCTAACTTATTTCTTCAACTTAAGGGTGAGGTGACACTTACCACAGTACTGTCTGTCCTTGTGGTTGGCCATGAAGACACCGGCCTGGCAGGTGACCTCTGGGCACTCCTTTCTGAGACGCTCAATCTTGCCGTCGTTGTCGACCTTGTAGTAGGTCAACACAGCAAGCTTGACCTTTCTGTGCTTGTGCTTGATCTTCTTTGGAGTGGTGTAGACCTTCTTCTTTCTCTTCTTTCCTCCTCCTCTGAGTCTCAAGACCAAGTGCAAGGTGGACTCCTTCTGGATGTTGTAGTCAGACAAGGTTCTGCCGTCCTCCAACTGCTTACCAGCGAAGATCAAACGCTGCTGGTCAGGTGGGATTCCCTCCTTGTCCTGGATCTTGGACTTGACGTTGTCGATGGTGTCGGAAGACTCCACCTCGAGGGTGATAGTCTTACCGGTAAGGGTCTTGACGAAAATCTGCATCTCAAACTGTCGGCAATACGGTGCTTCTTTCAATAAGAGATGGGGTTTTTAACAAGAATCGCGAGAGATTTTTCACAAGTAGTGGAGGCACGTGATACGGAGCATTAAAGAAGGTGGTCACACACGTCACGTGTGCACATGTAGGGCATGTGCTTAGGAGCAGTGGCCCACGAAGTGGGACGCAGAGCCAATGGACGGCAATTTTAGCCAAAGGTTACGGTGGTTCGCAGTGCAATTTTTAGCCAATATGCTACGATGAATCCCATTAAAATTATGGCGCCTAGTTCAGTGTTTCCCCGGCGTTGGTCGCAACCTATGGCGTTCACTACTCTTGCTGCATGGCGGAAGCACTCACTTTCCACCCTCAATGCTTTTCTGCTTTTCTACTTTCCACAATGCTTTTCTGCTTTTCTACTTTCCACAATGCCTTTCTGCTTACCACTTCTCAGTTACTTCTAACAATAGCAGGTTGCAATCACTAACATATTACCACGCCGTGTGAGACAACCGCTCAGCCGTGCTCGCTGCCGCCGACTCCCACTTCCCGCTGGGTCCATGCAGGCGCCATGCAGGCCATTACCAAGGGCCAGTAAACCCTAGGGTGACATAAAACCGCGGGGGGCCGTGATAGTTGACCACCACCCACACTCGTTAGAGAGCCCCTTTCTTTAGGAAAATAGCCACACTCGTTAGGAAGCTTCTTACTTTAAGAAAGTCGCCACACTCGTTTGTCGTTCACTCTCAACGTTGACTGCTGGCACGCACGTTACTACTTGCAGCTCCCGAGCCAAAGCCCCTCTCTCCGCAATGATCAGCCCTCTCTTGCCGCCCTCCGATGTCAATGACAGCAACGACTTTAGATTGAGCGCCTCTCTCAGCTGGATGCACGAGGCAAACTTGTTCGAGTTCGACACGTCCAAAGAGCTCGGTATTGGCTCTCCCAGCGAGTGCGCCAGTGCACCGCGGCATGCAGCATGCACAAAGCAGGGGGAACTGGGGCAGCAGACACAGCTGCCCGGATTACACTACTCTAAGCCAACAAGCAACGACATCGTCTATTCTGCCAGTGAGTTCAACCACCATACTTTTAGGAAAACCGAGTTTGCGCCCTTGGAGAGTGCGCTAGTGAATGACGCGGCGGTGGATGATCCGGACTGGGAGGATGTGGAGGACCTCGAGGACGTCTTCGACGAGGAGCCCACAAGGCCACTTCAGATACGCAAGACGCCGCAACAAGTTCAGCAGCAGGAGTTCCAGACTGAGAAGAAGCGCAAGCAGCAACAGGTGCCTAAGCAGCAGATGCAGATGCCATGGCAAGTGCAACAGAGACCGATGCCGCCGCAGCAATTGTCACAGCAGCCTCGCCAACCCTACCAGAGGGTAGCGCAGCAGCCAATTCCACAATTTCCTGCGTCCCAGCAAATACTAGTATCTCAGTTCAGACCAGAGCTGGTACCGCGCCACTCTTGTCAGCAGATGCCTCCTAGCCAACATCCCAGCCATCCTGTCAGCCAGCCCCGCAACTCCCACGATGTTCCACCCCGCAATAGTGCCAGACCTCAGACTAACTCCAAGCCAATGCCAAACAACTCGCTTGATCTCAAGAACCCTGCACTCTCGAGACCGTTGCTGCACACGGGCAAGAAGCTGCTGATTACGTCGTTGAAGGACTTGTTTAGCAAGAAGCAAGGGTCTGAGAAAAGCAAGGCCCAGGACAGAACGTCGTTCGTGGTTCACAACACATACGACCACCAGATCAAGGTCAATCTCCCGCCACCAATCACAGGGAGACAGAGTCAGCAGTGGCAGCCAATGCTGCAGACCCCGACGGGCAGTACTCTTCTTGTGGAGCCTACCGGATACAGTGGTTTCAACAACTATAGAGCCAGCGTCCAGCTGGTATCCTTGCATGAGGTACTTCCGCCGATGCCTAACGAGGTGCAGGCACAGCAGACAGGTCTGTCGGTGACGCAGCCAATGATTCAGCAGATGGCACAACCAATAGCTCCGCAGATGACTGCTCCTACTACCTCCCGTGTCAGCTTTTTGCCGTACAACACGCTGCAGGCCACTGGTCACCTTCCCTACCCAATCCAGACCACCAACCCAATCACACTCAACTCCACCCAGACTGCCCCACAACAGACCGCTCCCATCCAGACCAAGACCACTGCAAAGTATCAGATCAAGTCGACACCGATCATGAACACGCAGTACCTGCGCAAGACCCCCATCGACTCTCCAGCTGGCCCCGCGCCGTTCATGAAGATCCCGCTCTGCATCAGCGAGATTCCTGAGCTGCTGCCAAAGTCGCCTGTGCTGCGGATCGACAACGGTCAGGATTCACCGCAGTTCTATTTTGTCAACAACTTTGTGGCAGGTAGCCCTCCTAGACAGCAGGTGAGCATTGCTAGACAGCCGGTGACTCCCCCAGCCTTACAGGACTCCTCCAGCTCACTGCCTCGCTCGAGCGAGCTCACTCCGCTGACAGTCCCCACCTCTCCTCTGTCTTCTGTCGAATCACGCTCGCCGGTTTCCAGCAGCTCAGACTTGGACGCCATCAGAAACAAGTACCTCTCAGAGCCGAACTCTCCCAAGAGCAACAGAAACAGTGTCTCAAAAGGTGAGGGCAATATCTACGGCTTCCCTTTCAAGTCTAGGGCCAAGCAGCTGCGGTTCAACAACAGCCCATTCTTCAACAACCGTACCTCTCTCAGTGCAAAGCCAAAGCCACAGTTGGACTCTAGCACCACTAAGAGCGTTCCCACTTTCTTGCCTGGTGGCAAGTCCGTCCAAGTCCTTGACAACAAGTCAGTCAGCATGAAGGTGAGAATGCTGCACAGTATTGTCGAGGAAGAGCTCGAAATCGAGGGGGCAGCGACGAAGACTATTCCTGAGGACGACTTCGGGTCCATTGAGAAGAGCCTCTTGCAGGAATATCAGGCTAAAAAGCAAAAAAAGCGCATACTCGAGCTCCAGCAGTTTGCCAAGTCTAAGACCACTCCACTCCGCGAGAAGCGCATGACCTACTCTTTGCTCTACAACGACTTCTCGGAGAAGCAACGGGGAAACACTCCAGTTGTCAGACCAACATTGCAAAGCAGACACTGTCATTCTTTGGCGGACTTGAAACACTTTCAGAAACCCGTGGGGTCTGACCTGGTCGAGAGCCGGTTCAGAAGAGCGATGTCCAATAATCCGCCGCAGACGTCTTTGAGCGGGTCGGTGTCGCAGTCTACGTCGCCAAGATACTACAATTTCCAGGAAGATGGCAAGTCTTTGACGCCGAGAAAGTCGTTTCTCAACTTTGTTGCTTGTAAGTAGTCAAGGATAACGGATCAACATTAGATTACTCTATGTAGCTCTCCATTACTTGCTGTGCACAGCACATCTATAAACATTATTCATTATATCTATTACCAAATTCAAGCTGTAGAAAGCTCCCATAGATAATACATAATGGAAATGTCCAACTACGTTAGAAGTTCATGGTTACTTGTGTTCAGCAAGATGGGTGGTGGACGATACGTGGTGGTTAAAGACGGGAGTTAGTTGGAATTTGGCATTTGGAAATTGGTAGGAAACGAATGTTACTAAAGGACTTTCTACAAAACCCTAGAACTCTCGCCACTGTGGTTGGCACAAAGGTGTGCCTTTGACAGGAAAGCCTGGCCTACTTCCACGCTATCTGCATCCCCGCCGGTGAGCTTCGGGCAGCCAAACCCTATCTACTTGCAAGCCAAACCACCTCTCAATCGCTGTGCATTACGGACGAATTTTTTTAGGAAGCAAGGTGCTAGATTTCACAGCCCCGTTTTTCATTACTATTGCATGGCATCAATTACCCCCGCTATAATCATGGTAGTATTATGATCACTTGGTGGCCCTTCCCCGTTATCTTTGCCGCCCTATCAGTTGAGCTGCCGCTGCATGCGCGTGCAGCTGATCTGCAGAGATGGCCAACGATATAAAGAAAGCAACAGGGCCAAACCAAAAGAGGACCGATTGTTCTTGATACACTATAGCATACTGCCATGTCTGAGGCGAATCCTCTCAAGATCGTCGATTTAAAGGGCTCTGAGAGCGAGACCGCCGACGCCCTCCTCGACGCACTCATGAACCAAGGGTTCGTGTTCCTCGAGGGGCACACTTTTGAGCAGTCTGAGGTCGACAAAGTCCTTGGGTTTTGCAAAGAATTTTTCAAGCTTCCTTATGAGGAGAAGCAAAAGTATGTTATTGACACTACAAACAAGGGCTACTCTGCGTTGCGCAAAGAAAATCTCGACACCAGCGACGCGCAGGGTGACCCAAAGGAGACTTTCAACTTTGGAGCCATAAACTTTACCACTGGAGTGCCAGCCCAGAAATTGCCGGAGCTCTGTCACACCCCCAACAATGCTGAGATTATCCTGAACACCACTAAAAAGATGTACCTACTCGTTATGGAACTTCTTCGCTTGCTATGTGTGGCCCTAAAGGTGGACGAAGATCAGGGAGGGCAGGACTGGTTCCGCAGCAAGTACAAGCCTGAAAATCCAGATAACCTGATCTTGCGGCTCTTGAAGTACCCGGCACAAGGGCTGGTGGATCCCTCGAACTTGGTGCGAGCTGGTGCGCACTCTGACTACGGTGCAGTGACAATGTTGTTTCAGTTCAAGGGCCAGGAGGGGTTGGAAGTGTACGCTGACAAGAAGTGGCAGCCAGTTCCTTTTGTCGACACAAAGTACCAGGGCATGGCCCCGCCGTTGATTGTCAACATTGGCGATCTCTTACTGTATTGGACTGCTGGAGTGCTAAAGTCGACAGTGCACCGTGTGAAGTTCCCAGCGAAGACAGTCGAAGAACAAGCGGAGCGTTACCTGGTGGTGTTCTTTCTGCATCCCGAGGAATTGATTCCATTGGAGCCTATTCCAAGCGACTTGATCAGAGCAAGAAAAGGAAGAGGTGCAAACTCAGGAACAACGTTGACCGCCAAGCTGCACTTGATGAACCGCTTGAATGCGACATATGGCTGGGACAAGAAGAAGTGGACTGCTGATGCCAGCGGAAAGCAAGCAGTGGAACAGACAGCTTGAGCATTCTTTCGAGCAAAACAAGCGGTTCTTAGCTGGGCCGGTGTGCAATGTGCTGCTCGACGGGGTCTTGATGGCTTTCTTCTGGGTCTGAGGGGTGGTCGTAAGACTGTCATTGACTAAATATATGGTTGGGTTTGTTATGTTAAAAACAACATAAGAGAGTTGAGTGGCGTAGAATATGGGCTGCAAGTGTTAATAAAGACAGCGTACTAGTGTGCTACCTTAGGTTCATAATGATCTTGTGCGCTTTAGCCAAGAAATGAGCCAGGGGCCCGGGTTTTAGTATATACTACGTCTCGCGTGGTGTCTCTTGCTATCTCACTGTCTCGTGTTACTCATCAGGTGATAGAGTCAGAGCACGGGCTTCGTAAATTGAAAGTACAATGTCTAAGTATTATTCCTTATGTCTATCGCGCACCCACCAGTCTTTGATTGTCGAATAATCAACGCTTTCCAATTACACCGCCGGTTGTACCCCACTCATTGCCACATGTTACCAAAAACCACCAATAGTGAATTGCTACCAAAATTTCTATGCAGAAGCCCCGGTTGAATGACCAGCCGCGTGTAGCCCCAAACCATCACAGTCACGCCGGGGCTTACCACCGGGGGCAATGGCATCCTGTGGTGCAGCAACCCCTCAGTTGGTAAGGTTTTGGCCAAGACAAGCTTAAACGCTTTTGTTGATAGCTATTGTTGTTATCTCGGGTGATCAATAGGTGCTACTCAGCATGCACTTCGTCTCCACCTCGCTAAAAATCACGGTACTCACCAGTGCCTAGTGGATCTGCCAACCAAAAGCAGCCACATTCGGCGGCCCTATTTTCAAAATCTGCAGCATGCTTTACTAACCACACGTCATACTACTCGTAACAATTTCCATTTTTGTGGGACATCTGGCGGCTTTCAATTGGGGCACAAGCAGTGGGTGAGTCAACGGTACGCTAGAGCAAGAACTGGGCCTCGCACAAGGCAGTGGCATGGTGTTGCCAACGATTTTTCCAATGAGCTGATTTTATTGCTTACTCCGACTAAAACCGAAAGCACTGGAGGGTTAAACCGTCCCTCGTTTCTGCCGTGCCTTGCTTCGGCCGATCAACACCCCGAGCCCAATGCGGCAACTCCCTTTAAACCTCCGCGCAGTGACCGAGGGTCTTGGCATGCGCGCTGCAGTACCCCATCTTCGACAAGCAGGCGTTTGTGGGGTATAGCCTAATCTCGGGAGCCTAGCAAAAATGTTCCGAAACGCCTACATATAAGAGAAGCTGGCAGCCAAAGCGTTTGAAAATATCCAATAATCAACCAATATCCTGTCGGCTCTTCACCAGTCTACCACTACCCACAATAAAGTTCACCCACTGCTAATTACTGCAATCACAACTGGGAATTACTGCACCCATTAAGACTACCGAGCCATGACAGACGACAAAGCCATTGGCTTCGATCACGCCTCGACGGTGTCCTCGAAGATTGTTAGCTCCCAGGGCGACACCGAGAAGGCCCGCTATGCCGGCATCGATGACGAGGTCGCCAACTACACCGCCGAGCGGATCTACCTCACGGAGGAGGAAGACAAACGTCTCTTGCGGATGATCGACTGGCGCATTCTTCCGTGCATGGTCTTTACTTATATGATCCAAACCCTCGACAAGGGGACAATCTCGTTTTCGGCCATCATGGGCATTAGAGATGATGCCAACTTGGTGGGCCAGCAGTACTCGTGGCTTACCACCTGTTTGTACTTGGCGATCCTTGTCTCTGAGTACCCTGTCAACTATCTCATTCAGCGTCTTCCAATTGCCAAGTACCTCGGCATCAGTATCATTCTCTGGGGCGCCACCGTGGCATTGCAGGCGGTATGCAAGAACTTCCTCGGCCTCGTGATTCTCCGCTCGTTTCTCGGTGTGTTTGAGTCGTGCTGCCAACCGTTGTTCATGCTTATGTCTTCCATGTGGTACAAGAAACAGGAGCAGGCGCGTACTATCTCCTGGTGGTACGCCATGAACGGTATGAACCAGATCATTGGTGGTCTTCTCGCTTACTGCTTCTCGTTGGTTACTGGGGCCGCGCTTAAGTCGTGGCAGATTCTCTTCCTTGTCTACGGCTGTGTCTCTGTTGTGTGGGGCATTTTTATCTTGTTTTACGTGCCAGACTCGCCAATGCGTGCTAAGTGCTTCAGCGAAGAGGACAAGAAGAAGATGGTGGAGCGTGTGCGTTCCAACCAGACCGCGTTGCAGAACAAGCAATTCAAGAAGTACCAGGCCTGGGAGGCATTCAAGGACTACCAGACATACGCGTACGCCTTGATTCAGTTCTGCACGTGTTTGCCAAGTGGTGGTCTTGGTGCATTCATTGGCATCATCATCAATTCGTTTGGCTTCACGGTCTTGCAGACCCAGTTGTTGTCCATGGTTCTTGGTGCCTACCTTATCTTCATCTTGTTCCTTTCGGCTTACTTGTCCAGAAAGGTTGGCAACGACACTCTTGTGATGCTTGGCTTCCTTGTTCCATCTTTTGTCGGTGGTATTGTCTTGGTTGCCGTTGAGTACGACCACACTCTCAGAACCCAGGCCGTGCTCTTATTTGCCTACTACTTGCAGATGTCGTACTGGGGCACTGCGAATTTGTCGATGTCGATGATCACCAGAAATGTCGCTGGTCAGTCTAAGCGTACCGTCACCACTGCCACCACTTTTGTGCTCTTCTGTGTCGGTAACGCTGCTGGCCCACAGGTGTTCAGAGCTCAGGACGCACCACGTTACATCCCGGCATTCATCACAACTTTGGTCTGCTATGCCGTTGCCATGGTTGCCATCATTGGTCTCAGATTTACTTTGTCCAGAAGAAACAAGTCTAGAGACGAGATGGTCGCCAGAGGTGAGATTGAGGAAGACAAGAACTTGGACCACGCGTTCGACGACAAGACCGACATGGAGAACTTGAACTTCAGATACGTCTGCTGAGCAGTATGTTGGCGGAGCCAAAGTGCTGCCAGCAAACTCATTCGAGATTTCTTTCTTGAGTGCTGCACGAATTTGCTAAACGCCTAAAATTTTTGTTAGAAAATAATGATTATGACTCTATATTTGTTGTTGTAAAGGAATCTTGTACATGCGCCGACAATTCTCGACAACTCAGGCTGGCTTTCTCTGTCGTTTACACTATCAGATGGAACCGCTACTTTGTGTCGTCCTTGTTGCCTGGCAGCAAGTGGCTGATTAGTCTGCTCATTTCCAGCTATAAACTGGTTTCTGCCGAGTTGCTTTCTTTCTTCCGCTCGGCAAGCATATGACTACATTATCATGGCAAAGACAGCACAGGGCCAAAATATAACATGGAATACAAGGTCGCTCTCTTCCATATCCTGTTGAAAATCCAGCAGAGCAAGGGCAAATTTTTTACGTCCCTTTTGCTTTATACCCCAAAGAAAGTGCTAAGAGGAAGAAACCTGTAAAGTAATTGAGTAGTAAGGATCAAAGAATTGATTTGGACAAAGAAAGAAGACTATGTGGTAGGCTTCTTACTAGTCAGGCACATATAGCCCATCTACACACTTGTTAGGAATCTTCTAATATCCATCTAAAAACCCTATCACCCGAACAACAGACCAATCAACGAGAGAGCGCCTCCAAACCGTGACTTTGTACCTGACTTGGCACCCGACGTCTTCTGGTTTGTCTCTTTGGCAGTGGCAGCTGGAAGGTGTGTAGCGGCTTGAGTCGCAGCTTGAGTCGCATCATGAGTGCCAGAGTGTATCGCTCCGGAGGCATGTGCAGCTGTTGCAGAAGGTTTTACCCCTGAGGCATGTGTTGCCGTGGCAGCATGAGAGCCGGTTTTGCTTTGGGTACTTGCACTACTCATGCTGCTGATGGTCTTCATCTTCTTGAACGGATTCCGCTTCCCGCTGACATAGTACTTCCCGGTAGAAGCAGACGTCACTGCGACATCGTCCACCGGCATGAACTGCTCCTTCTTGATCTCAGCAATCATTTTGACTCTAGACACTTTCTTGACCTTGCTGTAATTTCTGAGTGTGCGAGTCGGCTTCGCCGTAGTGGTTTGGCCCTTGGCCTTGGCCACCTGTCTCTTAGACTTCTGTTTCGTAGACGCCTGCGATTTGGTGAATGCAGCAACGGTATCCGCATCCTCAAGTGTATCCGGCAACGCCGCAATCCCTAATTCTTGAGTGTCGTAGTTTGCGTACATGTAGAAAGCGCTGAGAAAGTCCGCACCCAAAGTTAGTCTAGGCATCCGGGACAGCATTCTGGTGGTTTCCTTAAACGTTAAGTAGCACGTTCCACCGTCGTTTCTTGCAAAATAGAAAAGCGGAACCGAGAGCTTGACGCTTTCGAGCACAAACTCAAGATTTCCAAGTGACAACGGGTCGACGTCGCAGTCTATAATGATTAGTCCGTTAGCAACTTTGAACCCTTTAGAAAAGTATGCAAAGAACTGTGGGTCAAGACTGGTGAGGGCAGATCCTGTGTCCAACAAAACAATGCCGCTCTGAAAAAGAAGCTCGTTGTTGTGGAAAATCTCCCGAAGTAGCACAATCGGCTTAACACTGGTAAGCATCTTGTTCATCTTGAGAGCGCCGGCAACAGAAGTGTCGTACCCGCCAAAGGTCAATTGCGAGTTATGCACTCCCAGGTTCGCGATCAACACAGAGAACGACTTAGAACTGGTAAGCCCTTTCTGTTTCAATGTGGCCATAACACTGGCCTCGCCCGTCCGTGACTGGCCCGTCCCGAGAATGCCGGTGCCAACCCCGTTCAAATTGGTCTCTTCTGCAACGCCAAACTCCATGTTCAGCACGGCATGCCCGCCAATCGTGAGCGTGTCTGTTCCGTAAACGCCACTGGCGGTGCCAGCCAAGTACTTGAGCAGAAACTCGGTACTAGCGGTTTTGAAGGTCGTCGATTTCGCAGGATCAAACTCGGTGTTTCCTAATGCAGTGTCGTCCTCCTCGGCAACACCCAGCTTGGGCACCCAGAATTGCGCAGAGGCACTGTCGACTATCACATAGACTTCTTCTTTAGCAGAGCCAAGCTGAAGCTTTACCATTGGGACAAATCCGTTGCTTACAACATCGACTGAGACAGTCAGAGAGGAAGCAGAGCCGGCAGGTGCTGCGTGGGCCGCTAGAAAGCAGTGGACCACAGTCAAGAGGGCAGCGATTTTCATGAACAAAGCGACAGCAGTAGTTAAACAGTATTTAAGCCAGTCGGCAAACTTCAGCTAACTAATGATACTGTTGCCCATTTTTGCAAGCGTCTGACCCACTCCCCAGGACTCAGATCCCGCAGGTGCTGGTAGTGCATAGTGCATGATAACCAGGGAAACACCCAGCCATCACAGAGTGTCCCAAGAAACTTCCGAAATCAATCCTTTCCAAAAATTGTAGGCTTCTGAATATTCAAATTCAATTTTTCAAAAAAATGGTCAAAAAAACATATTTTTTAATGAAACATTGACCAGTCCTCAAACGCGGTTTTCACTACTACCGCGTTCCAGGACTGCCCCCGGATTGCGCCCCGGATTGCCTCCCGCCGTTACCCGGCCTCTTATAGTCACCCCCCGCTGGAGATCTTGACACACCGCAGCTGCCAAGCACCAACCGCAATGGCCGACCTCGAGAACCAGGAACGCCACTCGTTCCGAGTCTTTAAGCAAGACTTTGTCATTGACAAACGTTTCTCTATCATCAAGGAGCTTGGACATGGTGCGTACGGTGTCGTGGTGAGCGCAAAGTACACAGAGTTGCCTAATGGAGGCTCTGTTGCGATCAAGAAGATTACGAATATCTTCAGTAAGAAGGTCCTTTGCAAGCGTGCCTTGCGGGAGATCAAGCTCTTGAAACATTTCACGGGACACAAGAACATCACGTCGCTTTACGACTTGGACATCACAGATCCCGTGGGATTCAACGAAGTGTACCTTTACGAAGAGCTCATGGAGTGCGACTTGCACCAGATTATCAAGCTGCGGCAGCCACTCACCGACGCGCACTACCAGAGTTTTGTCTATCAGATTCTCTGCGGGTTGAAATATATCCACTCGGCGGATGTGCTTCACAGAGACTTGAAGCCGGGCAATCTTCTTGTGAACGCTGACTGCGAGCTCAAGATCTGTGACTTTGGCTTGGCCAGAGGGTTCTCTGACGACTCCGAGAAGAATGCCGGCTACTTGACTGAATATGTCGCTACAAGATGGTACAGAGCCCCCGAGATCATGCTCTCTTCGCACTCGTACTCCAAGGCTATTGACATCTGGTCCGTCGGCTGTATTTTGGCCGAGCTCTTAGGTGGCAAGCCAATCTTCAAGGGCATGGACTATGTGGACCAGCTCAACCAGATCCTCAAGATCATTGGGACTCCAAACGAAGAGACTCTCATCAGAATCGGGTCCAAGCGTGCCCAATCGTATGTCCGCTCGCTCCCGTTCATGCCCAAGGTACCGTTTTCCAAGCTCTACCCGGAGGCGAATCCTGACGGTCTAGATATCCTTGAGCGGATGCTCACGCTTGACCCGAGCCAGAGAATTGACGTCGACGAGGCTTTGCAGCACGCGTATCTCAAGGTGTGGCACGACCCTGCCGAGGAGATTGTGTGCGACTCCAAATTCGACTTTTCGTTTGAGGTTGTTGAGGACTTCGAGACAATGAAGAAGATGTTGCTTGAAGAAGTGAAGCAGTTTAGAGAGGTCGTCAGAGGTCAGCAAGGTCCGGAGGAGGACCTTGGTCAGCAGTTGTTGGACGGCCAGCAGGGCTTTGATCAGCAGCAGCAGTTTGGCCAACAGCAAGGTCAGCAAGGCCATGCCGACCCGCAGCAGATGATTTCGCCGACGCAGTTCACGCAGGGAGGGTTTGACTTCAACAGCAACTACGAGGACCCGCCAAAGCCGCAGGAAAATATCTACTACAATAGCCAGGAGGGGCACGGCGAGATGCAGTTGGAGCAGGACTTGGAGTTTGGGTTGGACGGGCAGCATTATCGGCGTTAGCAGTGCACAGGCGAAGCCATGGCTCTGCGGCGTGCTTAACACTTAAACGACTGGTGAAGTCAGGGTCTTGAGACTTGTGTCAAAGCCGAGAAAGTCGTATATAATGCCGAGCAGTGTGCGCGTAGCGGGTAAAGCAGCGCTAGAATAGAGTTGCCTTAATGAGTGTCATTTGAGTTGTGAATCGTAGTCTGCTGTTTATCGGAGCAGCGCGCTGACTGAGTGTGCTGCGCATTGGCTGATGAACCGGGTAACTCAGAGAGGCAGGCGGACCGCGGCAGATTTGAAAACCTGGGAGTGCAACTGGACCTTTTTAACATTTGATTTTTCTGAAAAATTGATCTTTTTGATGATATTTTCTCGAGAAAATCATTTTGCCTGTGAAAATTAATATCTCGGCCAATTAAGTAGGTATCAATTATCTGTTTGATACATCTTGTGGGGTTGACAGATCGGCACCTGAGAAAGTTCCGATCTCCGAGAAAGGTCTAATATTGGTGGAGAAAAAAATTGTTTTAGCCTTTTTCATGGATATTCGGTATATCGGTTTTTCAAGGTGGGCGACGCTCAAACGCCAAAATCTCATTCAATAACTTATTTAAAATTTTTCTGTTCAGCACATCAAGTGGGTTTTACATGTCCACAACTGGGAAAATTTCATTTCTCCTGAATCAGTCAAAATTGGTGGAAAAAAAAATAGTCTTAGAAGGTATGTGGCCCTACGCTATACTAAGTTTTTAGAGCGGGCGGTTTTCTGAGGCTCACGTGACCTTGTAGTTGCTGCGCTCTGGCGATGGGACACTAAGCAACGGCCGGCAGCTTACAGCTACGAAACACCATTGATTATTCACATTTGCTACTTATTACACCATACTAGCGCTATGGTTTGATCGTTGCTACAAGACATGTGACAGGATCGCAGCTCACGAACGGTTCGGGTCTCAGGACTGGGTCTCCACATATTGCACGATTGCATGCTGCACAATTGTATAGTGCACGATTGCATATTGCACGATTGCATATTGCACGATTGCATGTTACACTATTGCATGTTACACTATTGTATGTTACACTATTGCATGTTACACGATTTCATATTGCACGATTTCAAGTTGCACGATTTCAAGTTGCGCGTTTTCATATTGCACGTTTACTAGTTGCGCGTTTTCATATTGCAGGTTTTGAGTATTGATTTAAAGTTCCAAGTGTCCACTCGCACTACTATATATCATTTCCTCAATATTATATTTCACCTGTATTGCGCATTTCACCTGTTTTGTGCATTTCACCTGTATTGGACTTCACCTGTATTGTGCATTTCACCTGTATTGCGGTGCTCAGCAGCGGGTCTGAACAGCGATGATGACTAGCGATGATGAGCAGCGATGATGACTAGCGATGATGAGCAGCGATGATGAGCAACGGTGATGAGCAACGGTGATGAGCAACGGTGATGAGCAACGGTGATGAGCAACGGTGATGAGCAACGGTGATGAGCAACGGTGAT